>JAOWBW010000608.1:556292-790940 GCA_026119855.1 Campanula takesimana | reverse complement strand
GGCAAACATACGTGAGGGTACCGAAACGACCAGCCAAGACTTTCACAACAAACCAGGACTTAGTTTGTGTGATTCATATTGCGGAAGAAGAGTCCTACTGCTTTCCCTCCGCTAACACCAACTTCTTTTCCCCGCTCTTCCTTCTCCCTGCTTTTCCATCCCTACGGAGAGTGAGTGAGCCGGTTCTACCGTCATTAACTTTCACAAGGTTGATTCGCTTTTCTGGGAAAAGTCTTAGCCCGGGAGGTGATTCGATATCTCCATGTGTCAAATTCCTCCTGTGATACCCCAACCACCCTATGAATTGATTATTCCTAAACGAGTCATGAAGGGTATAACGAAGAGACCCTGTCTTTTGGGATTTTTTCAGGTAGTAAAAGCCATTTGTTTTGAATTCGACCTCTTCTGTCTAACACAAGAAGATACAGTCTCTCTCGTGAAAAAAGATACCACAAGGAAAAGAATTGGAGAGTACAAACTACCATAAAAAGAGAGAAATTCAGAAAATGCTCTAAGAAAGATTCCGGAGAGACTTTCTCCGCCTATTTTTTCTAATCGAGCCTCTCGGTCTGTCATTATCCCTCCTTTCCCCTCTGTCTCGTGAGGAAGAGATCACAAGGACCACGCTTTTGGGCATGTCTCGCAGCTGGACTGCTCTGATCATCAGTCATTCTAATGAGTTCTAATATGCAACGTCAAGCAGTTCCGCAATTCGTCCTGTTGCTTTTACAGAACTCCTTTCTTGTATCTGCAAATTTATTTCTGGCGGGGGTGGCTTGCTTTGGTTTTGGGATCGTATCTCATACTTATCCATGACTGCGACTCGAACCGCTGGCATCCGCCGCAGGGTAAACCACCGCCTCCATTCGAGATCGTGATGGAGGACATAGATTTCATGCTTGCCTTTGGTACTCCGGAGAAACAAATCTTGATCGAACCTATATTTTCTCAATGGATACAATCTGCTCAATGGCCTGAATAAATCCAATGAGTGAATAATAATGAGCTCTAAATTATTTTATAACATAAAGTTTTTGGGGATAAAATTTGTGGCGTCAACCTATAGGCTCTCCCGTCTAGTGACTAAATTAAGAAAATCCGATAGTATGGTAAGAAAGAGTCATCGAGTTCGTAACGGTCGGACGATAGTAAAAAGTCATAGCAAACCCGGATATTATTGACCGATTCGGGCGTATATCCAGAAATCCAAATGATTGAGTTACCCATTCAAAGCAAATTGATTATTGTTCCTATCCAGTTCGAACTATCTATGGGGTATTAGGCATCAAAATTTGGATATTTATACACGGAGAATAATAAACCTTTCCCTTCCCTTCTCTTCGGTGAGAACTCAAAAATTCGAATTTTAAGTTTAGATTTATCCTAACCGGATTCCTCCTATACAAACAAAAAATGAAGAGCTTCGAGCCCATTTGATATGTATTTTCTTATTTTTTGAAGTCTCAATCAAGAGATTAAAGAAAAGCCAGTAGCAGGAAAACCTTTTTCAAACTGAAATGAGTTAAACAAGAGCGACCCGAATTTCCATCGGTACCATCTATGTCAGCTTTTTGTCTGAATACATTGTTGAAAGGAAATCTCCCCGGCATTGGAGGTACTTTCCTATAGTTTAGTAGCAAGAGAATCCCTACAGAAAAATGGATCTTCCTCTCAACAGTCGTTCTCGAGCTCCACTCGCTTTTCTTTGATAGTGGTCATAGGGGAGTTCAGAAAGAATCTGATCGTAGATAAAGACTGAAACCTGTGCGGGGGTAGGGGAAGCTTCCCTTCCTAGCAGTGTATGCAATCGCAGCCGTCTTGTTGCTTGTGTCCATTTCTCCGTCCATTTCCTCTTCCTGGGCGCATCGGTAAAGACATTAGAGTTAGCTGAAAAGAATCTCTTCAGAGAACCAGCCAAGCTTGCTGCATTCTCCTGCTAATCTACTATCTCTCCTTCGTCCTCCTCACCTGAGAAGGACTCGTTTATGCTTGTTGGTTTACGTCTTAGGCCTTTCTTGATGTAGCAGGGTCCTGGCTCGCATCAAAGCTGTCTTTTCCGATCTTTTTGTCGATTGAAAGAAGCGAGATGAAGGATCGCTCAGGCTAATACACTGATCTGTCCACTCCAGCAATGGCACAAAGATGAAATATATAGTGCGTAAGGTAGGCCGGTTCGCTTGACTTGCTCACCCGCCCCTTAGCCCAAGGATGATGCATGACAAGTCGAATCATTCAAAGCATTGCGACTATCACCAGTTTAGCAGGCATACTAGTTTTTCTAGTCCTTTCCTTATCAACCAGGCTGCTCAGTCAGTTAGTTGGGATGGCCCGGGGGAGGGGGGAAACACATCCCCAAGTTCAATTACATTACTTGTTGTTGGGAAGGGGGTTATTCACTACATTAGAGAAGGACAGTCGATAGAAGCAATCATCCGAGGAACCTTCCTTCACAGTTGTGTTGGTGTGATGCTGCCTTCTTGGTTCTCCAGGTATGACCTTCTATCTCCTGGGGTCTAGGTATTCCACCCGGTCTTCGGGAAGATCGGTCAGTTGTTGTAGCGATCCTTTCATCCGCTAGCCGATACCTAAGCAAGAAGATAGGAGGTCTTGGCCCCCTTCCCTTCGCTGCGTTCAGATTTGCAATTCGGGGGGCTGCCCGCAATTAGGGATGAGTGAGCGTTAGCGAACGATTAATTGTCCAGAAGTCATGGGTGATCATTGGTCTGATGCTTCGGGCGAAACCTATTCCTAGGATGTGACGAGCGGTGTGTACAAGGCCCGGGTACATATTCACCGTGGCAAACTCCCTCCTTGGACGAGCACGGGGTAGAGGATCCAGCATGCGGAACACGGCGATCATTAGAAGATCTCCAAGTCCTTATGCGCTTGGTAAAAAGAAAGCAGCTTAACCCGTAAGGGAAGGGAGATAACCACTTTTCTTCGACCCCGTTAGGGACGAGTAAGCGTTAGCGAATGATTAATTTGCCAGCTTAGGAAAAAATACCAACATTAAGCAACTTTTGTGATATCTGTCACATGAAGAAGCTCAGTAAACTTTTTGGGGGTGCCCGCCTGTACATGTGATGGCAGTTCGCTTACAGTGAAGAGCTTGCATGAAGAGACTTGGGGAATATCCCGAGTCTCATGTAAGAAAACTAAATGCACCTCGAGGTACTGCTGAGGAGCTGAGGGACCTTCTCGAGCACTGGATAGGGTCCGAGGGGATCCTCTCTCCCCCTCCCAAGCAAGCCACCCTATTCTATTACCAGACATAATTGGTTCTGTTAGGTTCTTAGTATCCCTCAGCGACAGTAAGCTAGTTAGGCCAGGGAGTAGGTTCAAGCTAGTTAGCTAAGTCGAGCAGGGAAAGGAAGGAAATAGGGCTGTTATACGAACCGAGCTGGCTCGAGCTCGGCTCAGGCTTGGCTCGTGAAAGCTCGAGCTCGAGTGAGCTCGAGGTGTAGCTCGAGTCGAGCTCGAACCGATTGTCAAGCTCGTTTTTTATCGAGCCGACAGTGTTCGGCTCGTTTAGCTCGTTAAAAGCTCGAGTTAGGCTCGATAAGATCATTAAAATTGAATTTTTGTTTTCGTACGGCTCAAACTCGGCTCGATAAGCTCGTTAAAACCATATTTTTCTTTAAAATAATGTCTAAGCTCGAGCTCGGCTCGTTAAAACTCAAGTTTGATATCGACTCGAGTTGTTCGCGAACAGCTCGCGAGCTCAATTCGACTCGAGCTCGAACAAGTAAGTGGGCTCGAGCTCGAGCTCGATAAAAGCTCGAGCTTGATAAGTTTTAAACGAGCTCGAGCTCGACACCCCAAAGCTCGGCTCGGCTCGTTTACAGCCCTAGATGGAAAAGCAAGGAGAAGGAACACCCTTTTCTCACTTCCGGGTGAGCGAAGAGGCCGGGCAAAAGTTCCAAGCGGCGTGGTTTAACAAACCATATCAGAAGTGTGCAAACCTGGGATCCCGTCCCTGGACGATTTGTCGATTCCAGCCAATGATGACTCTAGATCTTCAATCAAATTCCTTCCCGATAGGAAAGAAAGAATCCCATGAAGCTTTAAGGGGTGGGAGTATATAAGCATTGGATGAAAGTTGCTCTTTAATTAAGCCAGAGATGGGGCATCTTTTAGAGAGGGGAAGCCCGCCACGATCCCCGAATTAGAGTACTTCAACTTGGAAGCTAAAATCCTACCTTTGATTTCTGCGTAAATCTCGTAGCTCTCTATCGTTCGTTCTTACTCCCTTATTGCCTGGCCTATCTGATTTGGACCCTATTGACTCATACAAAGCGACACTTTGTTTCACTCCTTTCATTTATACAAAGAGTATACTCCTGGTCGAACAAATGCATCCTTAGATCCATCTAAGAGAATCAGTACACGTAACTCGATCAATCCAGTCTTCATTGCCATGATAGGCCAATTCGGGATACGACAGACAGCGTTGCCTACACGCTTACTTCCGAAGTCGAGTTGGATTGAATTGTTTCAAGTATCGGAGCTAGGAGTGGTGGCAGCGAAGAAGTCTTTAGGAAATATTTTTAGATATAAGAGAAGTTGAAGGACTTCTGGCATCACCGGAAGGATCGAAACCACATTCGTAGGCCGACAATTTTTCTGGGTATTTCCTGATCGGATATCCATGGATCACAGACGGTATCTCTCCATGGCCTTTCGCCTCTGGCCGTCGACTTATTGGGAAAAGGAGTAAGATCACTCGATCGTGGTGAAGTCAGCAATGGATTCGGCGGATCATCCACGTCACGAATTAGATGGCAGGCACAATTCACCTAGGCTGTACTTCCGGATCGAAGGACGGAGCCGATTTCTGTATGGTTTTGGCGGCATGGCCGAGCGGTAAGGCGAGGGACTGCAAATCCTTTTTCCCCAGTTCAAGCCTGAGAGACCGGGGAATCGTCCTCTCCCGTTCATGTGACGGACCGAACATCATTAGGTTCCAAATTCTGCGACGGAAAGAAAGCCTATTAAGGAGACTGAAAACCCCCACGATGAAATCGATTCCTAGCATCGAATTCATGAAAAAAAAAATTTAGAGACAAAGTTATGATTAAAAAAATGGACACTCATTTTGGGACAAAATTTTCCTGAAAATGGACACTCATTTAGGGACAGATGTTAGTAATTTAAATAGGGTATATTGAAAAATAAGATATAAATTTGCATTGGATTTAATTAGTGGCCAGACAAAATGAGACTAATGGACTATTTTTTTAGTCCTTGGAGTAGTATTTTGTTTACCTTTTCTATCTTGTCATTTGACTTCAGTAATTAGGGGTTCCAAGAAATGGTGGTGCCTACTAGTTGTTATAATGGAATTGTAATACACTCTGATGTTCTTGCAGGGTATCATGGATCACTTTCTTTGCTTATTAATGGCAATACCACCAACAGTTCTGGAGGACCGATCCATTGTTGTTAACATGTGGGAGATGAAGGAGTATGGTTGTTTTGGTCAAACTTTGCAATCTAACTTTATGAAATGATATCAGGTACAATGGAATGTAATTGTAAAAGATTCAAGAAAGAGTGGACACGATAATTAACGAGGAAAGCCCTTGAACAACTTGTTCGCCGGCATAAAACCTCAAAGATGATATTTTATTAGTAACGGTGATGAGGAATACAATGATCAAGAATAAGAGCTAAGAAATTCAGTGATAGTGTTTGTGTGCATTACAAATTGAGTGTCACTATTTATACTAAAATGAGAGATCATAAGCTAAGTAGTAGAGCCATAATTCTCGGGAAGTTTGTTGAGAGTTATCTTCAGCCGTTTGTGATGATAAGAAGGTATTCGTTGTTTGACTAAGTCTTCAATTAGGTTACGTCGTGTTTTGAAATTCGTGTGATTGCTCGCTGAAAAATAGAAGATGAAAGATTATACAAATAAAACATGTTTAATATATAAAGCTACCTGTAAGTCGTATAACGGCAACTTGAAGGTTCAGGATGCATGATGTTTTAAGACAAGCTGAATTCTCCAGGATGATTAAGACAAGCAGAACTCTCCAACATGTTGAAAACAGTTCAGTTTTTTATCCCCAAACAATTGCCCCCAATTTTTGAATTTAAAGAGGAAGTTTTAAAGCCGAAAATTGTCTTTTTGGAAACTCATACGTGGACAGTTAGGGGCGATTTAATAGGAGTCTAGAGTCTAGGCACTTGAGTTGGGTTAGGAGTCTGGAACCGTCTACATCTATTCCTTTAAGACGTCTCATTCATCCGTCTTCTTCATTTACGCAGCAAAAAAGGATTTCCCCCAATTTCTTCCTGGTGAGTTTCTCTTGTTTTCTTCTTCTTGATTTCTAGGGTTCAAATGGCTAGGGGTAAGAAAACCACTGAAATTCCTGATGGTTTTAGATGTTTAGGGTTAATCACTCATCCTGATGAGGAGAGATGTCAGATTACTTCCTCTGATATTGAAACCCTAAAGAAAGACTTCCCTGCTAATGCTGAATTCTTGGACCAAATCCTCTGTTTTCCTCCGATTTCATCTCCGACGAATGGGTAGGATTTTTTCGAGTACCCTTTTGCCCTAGGTCTGAAATTCCCTTTTCCTCCTGTTATTACTCGTTTTTTTGAACTGTCTAGCTTGGCTTACACCCAATTGATGCCTGTTGGTTGGAGGCTATTAATCGCTTTAGGAAAGTTAAGTGAAGAAACTGGATTAGAGGTTGGTCTAGATGAATTGGCTTTTTGCTATGTTTTGAGGGCTCATGGAAATTTTAGGTATGGATTTAGGCTTAAGAACAAGGTATACAGTTTGGTAATAGAATCTGTTGATAAAGACAGGGGTTGGAAAAATAGGTTTTTCTATGTTAGGAAGAGTAGTCTGGAGGAGGTGAAGGTCTGGTTTCCGAATGGAATAGTAAAGGTAGTTATGCTTTTGCTTCTTTTCTGAAGTTTGCTGGTTTTCAAGAATTTATGACATGTTTTTTGTTTCATCTTGTAGTCACTAAGTTGGAAGAACTTTTTCCTAAAAAGGTGGATACCTTGGCTATCGTGGAAAAGATTTGTGCTCTGCCTCCTGCTAGGCGTAGGTTCGTTAAGCCTGTAGAAAGTTCAAGTGGTGAAGAGGAGATTCCATAAAATACCCAGGAGGCTTCAGGTTGTGCTCACAAGATGTCTTCAGGTATTTATCAATTTAGCTTGTATTTTAACTTTGTAGCTATGAGATGTTAATTCCTTTTAATTCCTGCAATTACTCGTTCTCAATCTGGGTTTGGTGCTAAAGATTTGATGGAAATGGTACGTGGTAAAGTGAAAGTTGAGGGCGGTAAACCTCCAGTTCCAAGTTGGACATAGGTGAAGACAAGTTAAACAAAAAGATAAAAGCCAAAGAGATTGTAGACGTGGAAACAACGGTGCCAGTTGAGAGAAAGTATGAGAGAAGGTAAACTTTTGAATCTATCTATCTTGAACTAGATTTCTGCTTATCTTTGATTCTAACTTGGATTGGTTTACAGGTTGTCAAGGCGGTAGGGCTTTTGGTTGGTGAAGTTCAAGTTTGGAAAGAGAAATCAGAGGCTTCTTTCAAGAAGATGTATGAAGCCGAGGAGAGGGCCAGAGCTGCTGAGAAGGAGTTAGATGAGAAAGACAAGGAGGTTAGAGATATGACTCTTAGGCTAGTGAGGGTGAATCAGGATCATGGTAAGGAGATGGAGGTTTTGCAAAGCCAATGTATGAATGATGCTGCCAAGTCCTTGTTGAGATGAGAATTCAAATGATCAAAGAGCACCAAGCTGGTAAACATTCTGAGTGGAACCTGGATGAGGAGTATGAGTCCTTGAAGAAGATCACTGGGAAGCAGTTGATGGAGAAGAGGTTACTTCCAAGATGCTCATAGTTGACAATGGAGAAAAGGTTGGTGAGAACCAAGAGAAGAAAGTTGATGGGGCCACCTGAAAGGTAATTCTCTATTTCTGTTTGTTCTGCAGGATATGATGTTAAAACAATTTCTTTTTATGTTTTTGGTTTTATCAATGAGGGGATGTCCTCGTAAACAATTAGATAATTTAGGATGTAATGGTTTTTTTTGGGACAAGATCCATGTTGCACTGTGGTCTAGTCATGTCTTGTGATGGCATGGGTTAGATTTTTTGATGTTTTAAAATAGCTCAGTTTGTTTGAGCTTTTATTCTAGTATTTAGTTTGTAAAAATGTTTTGAATTTTCAAGTGTAATTTGGTGATGCTACATTTTGGTAATCCAGGTAAGGTAGGAATAGAATAGAGAAGCGACTTGTTGAAGTTGCCCTTTTAGTAAGCAAGGTATAACATGTTGATGCTAGAAAAGATGCTTTAATCTTTTAAACTTTTGTCTTTTGGTAACATGTTGATGTTACAACCAATTGTAAATGACTTGAGTTCACAAGTTGTCTAAGTGCAATATGGTAATCAATATGTAATAAATACACTGGCCAACTTACAACTTAGACAAATGTGAAAAGCGTGCGCACGGGCGAAGGTGTATGAACCTTAAACTTAAGAAAGATGTATAATATTTAAACCTTTGAAAGGTGAAAACCTTTAAAACCTGAGTATAAACTTTTAGGAGAAGATGCATAAGATTTACATCAAGATACTTACTTGAACATTTGAATAGGTTAGACTTTCATCCAGTATTTCGTAAGCAAGTTGACCACCATCATCTTGAACATCTCAAGTTGTTAATCTCAGTAAATCATTTGGACATGTTGACCATGTTCACCTAAGTTGGAATTTTGAGTAACCTTGCAAAACAAACACATGTTAGGGGTGGGTGTTAGCTTGGCTAACACCCCTCCGATGTTTAAGTCAGTAAGTGTTCAATAAAGATAAATAAATTGGAAATAACAAAATTGAAATAAAGCTTAATTAAATCATACCTGATTTTCGGAATTGAATGGATAATCTACAACTTACATATAATATGCTTTAAGATGGACTGCATTCCAACTTCTTGGTATTCTAGTGCCATCCAAGGTGGAGAGCCATATGCACCCTTACCAGCCTCTGCGTCAACTAGGTAGGGACCTTACCACTTGGCTACAAGTTTGCCAGCATTTAGCTCCCTTGTGTTCTGAAAAATTTTCCTGAGCACCATGTCTCCAACTTGGATCTGCTAATGCGTACATTCTTGTTGTAAGACTTGGAAATTCTCTGCTGATAGGCTGCCATCCTGATCTTAGCTAAATCTCTAAGTTCGTCAATAGTATCAAGATCTTCTGCAAGTATAATCTGGTTGTCCTCTGGAGTTATCAAGCCGTATCTTGCCGTTGGGATGGAAAACTCTACTGGAATCACAGCTTTAGTTCCATAAACTAAGGAGAAAGGAGTTTGACCGGTTGCATTCTTAGGAGTTGTCCTATCTGCCCGTCATACTAGAGGCAACTCTTCAGCCTATCTTCCTTTCTTCTGATCAAGAAGTTTCTTCAGGTTGTTCACAATCAACTTGTTGCTTGATTCTGCTTGACCATTAGCTTGAGGATGTACTGGTGTGGACGTAATCAACTTGATTCCCCATCTTGTACAGAAATCCTGAGTCTTCTTGCTGATGAACTGGGAACCATTATCACAAATAATTTCTGAAGGGACTCAACCTGCTGATGATATTTCTTTTCAAGAATGAAATCACTTTCTTATCTCTAACTTGAACAAACGCTTCAGCTTCTATCCATTTTGAGAAATAATCAGTCATAGCTAACATAAATACTTTGCCCCCAAGTGCCTTAGGAAACTTTCCAACAATATACATTCCCCACTGCATGAAGGGCCAAGGTGATAGTATAGGATGAAGAGGCTCGGTAGGTTGGTGCAAGATATTGCTATGTCTCTGAAAAGCATCACATTTCTGAACATATTTGATTGCATCTTGGCGCATAGTTGGCCAGTAGTACCCTGTTCTCAATGCCTTGGAAGACAATGACTTGCCCCCAGAATGATTGCCACATTCACCATCATGTAGCTCTCTTAAGACTTGCCCAGCTTGTTGGGGCTCTAGGCATCTCATGTACAAACCTGTAAATGACTTACGAAACAGTACATTATCAATTAATATAAATCTTGTACCTTTATTCTGAAAGCTTTTACATTTTTGACACCTTGTGGCACTGTTCCATCCTGCAGAAATTTTATTATGGGCAGTGTCCAAGATGTCTCTTCATTCGAGGAGCTTGTGGGTGCATCAGGTTGGTTATCAACTTGGTTGGCTTTAGGTTGATCTATTGTAGGATGTAGGATGTGAATTATAGGTATATCGTTGTTCAACATGTTCCTGCAACTTGATCCTAGGTTGGCCAATGCGTCTGCTTCAGCATTTTATTCCCTTGGGATTTGTTGGAAAGTAAATTCTTCAAGTTGTCCAGCCAATGACTTAACATGCTGCAAATAACTTGACATCCTGTTGTGTTTAGCTGTATAAGATCCATTGAAGTGGTTAACCAACAACAGGGAATCACTATAAACATTTAGGAATTTAACATTTAGATTTA
Organism: Campanula takesimana; assembly: GCA_026119855.1. NCBI lineage: Eukaryota > Viridiplantae > Streptophyta > Magnoliopsida > Asterales > Campanulaceae > Campanula > Campanula takesimana. Next base: position 780,443 of record JAOWBW010000608.1, on the reverse strand, counting down.
AAGCAGTATCCAAACCCATAATGAGGGCCTCATACTCAGCCTCATTATTTGTCGCCTTGAACTCGCAAGCCACAGCTTGAGGAATCAGTTCTCCTTGGGGTGATCTCAGGACTATGCCCAAACCTGTGCCCCTTGCATTTGATGCTCCATCTGTATAAAATGTCCAGAATCTAGGAAAGTTTGAGCCTTCAAGTTGTTGGACTTCGAGTTCAACTTCAGGTTGGAGGTTGGGACAGAAATCCGCCACAAAGTCAGCTAGGGCTTGTGACTTGATCGCAGTCCTTGCCTCATACTGGATATCATATGTACTAAGTTGCACAGACCATTTAGCCATCCTGCCAGACATCTCAGGTTTTCTCATCACGTTTTTTATAGGATAGTTAGTCCTCACAATAATAGGATGTACTTCAAAGTAATGGCGCAACTTAATAGTAGCAGTTATCAAAGCAAGAACAAGTTTCTCAAGATGGGACTACCTGGTTTCCGCATCTAGAAGAGGCTTACTTATATAATAAACAGGAAGTTGTGTACCATCTTGTTCTCTTGCCAAGACCGCGCTGACTGCATTTTCTAAAACTAAGAGATATAGGTACAAAGCTTCACCTGTTTCTGGTTTGGAAAGTAGAGGTGGAGTTGCAAGATAATATTTAAGCTGGTTGAAGGCTGCCTTATGCTCTTCCATCCACTGGAACAACTTGTTTTTCCTCAATACGTCATAGAACAACTTGCATCTGTCAGACGAATTGGATATGAACCTGGTCAGGGCAGCAACTTTGCCTGTGAGCCTTTGCACTTCTTTAATATTCTTTGGAGACTTTAAGTTGATGATGGCTTTGATCTGTTCTGGACTTGCTTCAATACCCCTTTTGGTCACCATGTAGCCGAGAAACTTCCCAGCCTTAACGCCAAAGTTGCATTTTAATGGATTCAGTTTCATGTCGAACGCCTCCAAGATATCAAAAGCTTCCTGCAGGTCTCGAGCATGATCTTCAATGCACTTAGATTTTACCACCATGTCATCAATGTACACTTCCATAGTCATTCCAAGATGATTCTTGAATATCATGTTGACTAATCTCTAGTAGGTTGCCCCTGCATTCCTCAATCCAAAAGGCATTGCAATAAAGCAATAGATACCATCTGGAGTAATGAATGCCGTATCTTCTTGATCTGAAGGTTCCATCTGAATTTTTTGAAATCCTGAAGAAGCATCCATAAATGTTAAGACCTCATGGCCAGCTGTTACATAAACTAGGGAGTCAATATGAGGCAAGGGAAACGGATCCTTAGGGAACGCCTTGTTCAAGTCTGTAAAGTCTACACAGACTTGCCATTTTCCATTCTTCTTCTCAACAACCACCACGTTGGCCAACTACTTAGGGTAGTCAACCTCCCTGATCATCTTGGATTTCAGCAACCTCTCTACTTCTTCTCTGATAATCTGATTACGTTCATGAGTGAATTTCCTTCTTTTTTGGTGGACAGGCTTGGCATTTGGGTCAATAATCAACTTGTGAGTAATGACATCTTTGCTGATTCCGGTCATATCTTCATGCTTCCATGCAAAGCACTTCAACCTGCCCTCAGAAACTCAATGATCTCCTCTTCTATATCAGGAGGTAAGTCTGCACCTATAAGAACTTTGACATCGGGATTAGAAGGGTCATGCTGCACCTCCTTAATATCAAACTCCGCAGCTTCAAGTACGTCCTGAGCCCTTCGCTGTAATTGCTATGCCTGCCTAGGACTGCTTGCTGCCTTCATGGATACCTTGTAGTATTCCTTAGCTGTCTGCTGATCTCCTGACACCTTGACTACCCCCCAAGGTGTTGGCAACTTGAGGCACTGATGGTAAGTTAAAGGTACAGCTTTAACTTTGTGAATCCACGATCTACCCAGGATAATGTTGTAGGATGATTGACATTCTATAACACAGAATTTCTCCATGGAGTTAATGCCCTCTACATACACTGGAAAAGTGATTTCCCCAAAGGTGTGCTTTGTTTCTCCACTGAATCCAACCAAGACGGATGAACTCTTGGTGACATTCTCAAGCGGGATACCCATTCCTTTCAACCCATCCGTCGTCACGATGTTAACTGAACTTCCATTATCAATCAAAATGCGCCTCACCAAACAGTTTGCAACCTGTAAGCTTACAACCAAAGCATCATGATGAGGGTCCTGGATGCTGACTCTATCATCTTCGTCGAAAGAAATCTCCTGACCCTTATCTTTCCTGACAGATCTTGAAGGTAAATAGGACATGTCCTCCTTAGCATCCGCAGCACGACGCTTTGCAGCTGAATAGGTTGTTCCACAAATGTCTGAGCTGCCACTAATCATGTTGACCACTCTGGTTGGAGGTGAATGAGGTGGAGGATTATCAACTTGCTTCTCCCAGTTGTATGCACGATCTTCAGTACGACCACGTATTCTGCCTAGCGATTCTTTGAGGAAACCTTTGGATAATAGATGGTTGATTTCCTTTCTGAGTGCAATACAGTTCTCAGTAGTTGTGCCCAAAGTCTTCATGATAGGCGCACCACTTAGACTTGTCTTTCCAAATTGATGGCTTGTCTGCCTTCTTGGGCCATCTTGCTTTCTCGCCCAGGTTGTCCATGGCATTGATCAATCCTGCAATATTAACAGAAAAACAATAGTCATCAATTCTAGGATATGAAGAATCATCCTCCTTATCGTTATCATCTACAACATGAATTCTAGAAGAGTCGGGTTTAGAGTAGGGTTTGCCCCTATTAGATCTAGCATGAGATTTCTCCATCTTGCCACCAGAATGGGATGAGTCTGTTCTGCCATTGGAATGCTCTGGGGTTGCATTCTTCTTGATTGACTTGTCTTGGAGAAACTTATCTTTTCCAGCCTGATGAACTTAGAGGCTCTAGTTCCGATCTCGTCCAACCTTCTGCATGGCGTCATCACTAGGTCATCATAATAAGGAGAGTCCTTCTTGAATCCCATTCTGAAGGCTTTAATTACAGTTACAGTGTCCAGGTTGGATATGTTCACCGCCTTCCTGTTGAACCTGCTCAGGTAATCTTTAAGTAGCTCATCAGGTTGCTGGACCACCCTGTAAAGATCCTTGTCAGTTTTTCAAACACCCTGTTGCATGAAAACTGATTAGTGAACAGATTGATAAGTTGAGCATATGATCCAATAGAACCCAGAGGTTGGCTAATAAGCCATCTCAAAGCTGCCCCTGTAAGAGTTGAACCAAAACCCCTGCAAAAGCATGCTTCCTTGAACTGGGGTGGAATATGAACCACATCCATCTTCTCCTGGTACAATGCAACATGTTCAGCTGGGTCTGTTGTGCCATCATATTGCTTCATGTGGGGTGGACTGAACTTCTTTGGTATGACCACATTAGCTATGGCTGGAGCAAAGCGAGATTCATTGTAACATGTTGGAGATGCTTGGTTGTGTGGCATAGTCATCCCCGGCACACTCATGACCAATTCCTTCAACTCCTGCATTTTCCTGCTTAGTAGACTACCTGCATCATTGTTAGCAGTAGAAGATTGATAATTATTAAGATAATCGAATTCAAATTGAGGGTTAAGACTCCCTGTCTCCATTGAAGTAGGAGTTACAAATGTTGTTGAAGCTGGAGCAACAGTTTCAGGATGGACGATCGTGCTGTTGGTGGTCAAATTGGTATTTGGTGTGAACCCACCAAATCCAGATGATCCAGCAATATCATTCCCAAAAGTAAGCCTTCTGGGATGATATGGAGAGTACAAGCTGGAAGGCGCATTTGGAGCAACTGATTGAAAGATGCTAGGCAAGCTGGTCTGCTGCTCCGCTGATGTTCCACCTTGAAGAGAAGTTACCTCACGCTGCAACCTGGAGACTTGATTCATCAGCATGGTGGAGGTATCACCCTGAACTCAGATCTGATGCATCACTTCAAGCACCATAGAGGTCAAGTTGGAAGCGATGTCAATAGGGATCTCCTGATTTGCGGCAGTGGATGATCCATCTTGAATCTGGATTAGTCTTGAGACCCCACCAATGCTCTGAGTTGAAGATACCACTCCTGGTGAGATGGGGATTGACTCCACTATTGATCTCAGGCCTACGGAAGTCATTGCTGAAGACATTGCAGTTGACATCTTGAATTCCGTTTAACAATTATAAGACCAAAGTTCCCACAGACGGCGCCAAATTGTTTTGGTCAAATTTTGCAATCTAACTTTATGAAATGATATCGGGTACAATGGAATGTAATTGTAAAAGATTCAAGAAAGAGTGGACACGATAATTAACGAGGAAAGCCCTTGAACAACTTGTTCGCTGGCATAAAACTTCAAAGATGATATTTTATTAGTAACAGTGATGAGAAATACAATGATCAAGAATAAGAGCTAAGAAATTCAGTGATAGTGCTTTGTGTGCATTACAAATTGAGTGTCACTATTTATACTAAAAGGAGAGATCATAAGCTAAGTAGTAGAGCCATAATTCTCGGGAAGTTTGTTGAGAGTTATCTTCAGCCGTTTGTGATGATAAGAAGGTCTTCGTTGTTTGAGTAAGTCTTCAATTAGGTTACGTCGTGTTTTGCAATTCGTGTCATTGTTCGCTGAAAAATAGGAGATGAAAGATTATACAAATAAAACATGTTTAATATATAAAGATACATGTAAGTCGTATAACAGCAACTTGCAGGTTCAGGATGCAGGATGTTTTACGGCAAGTTGAATTCTCCAGGATGATTAAGACAAGCAGAACTCTCCAACATGTTGAAAAAACAGTTCAGTTTTTTATCCCCAAACAATGGTGTTGCTGAGTCTTGGATTAAGCATTTCTTGTTTGTGGCTAAGAAAGGAATTTATAGGTTGCTAACTGACTGGCGGGGAAATTATATCCGTCCCGAAATGTTGTTCCTTCTTTTTTTGATGTTAGTGTGAAGGAACTGAAAGTTTTGGTAGCTAGGATATCAGATAAAATAAAGAACAGAGACGCAGTTTAAGCTCTAATGTGGTTACACCAGAGTCCACACAAACAGAATTTGCAGCGGAATAAATAATAAACAAGAGTTATTTACACATCTACAGCAATATGCTGTAGACAACAAAAACTTCTCTTTATTAAAACGTTTAAGATCGATTACAAACAATGAAATCAAGAGAAGCGACCAAATATGAAAACACTAAATACTACTCCCTCCGTCTAAAAATAAATGTCGTTTTGGAGTGTTTCACACATATTAAGAAATGTCATTAATGCATGAGAAAAAGTCTCAAATACCCCTAAAGTAATTCAACTACCTAGGCAATTAAATGGTTAGTTAAGAGATAGTTCACTATCATTATTAAGGGTATAATTGGTATAAAACAATAAAAAAGCTTTGAAAATAGTGAAATGACAAGTAATTTGAGACAAAATTTAACTCTCAAAACGACATCTATTTTGAGACGGAGGGAGTAAAATACTAAAACACTTGTCTAAGACTTAATGATACTATGAGAAGACGATCCTACGCTGAACAAAGCAGTAAAGATGAAAAGGAATCATTTCGTGAAGAATCAAGTCTATCCTAGAACATGTACAAAACACGATGTAGACTACGATGTGCCCGCACATGCACCTACATCAACAACCTACGAAAATATTAACAAATGACAACACTCTTGAACTTTGTATGTCTCTCTTAATATTCTGATTGTGTAAATAATCTGGAGCTTTCTTCCTCCTTTTATAGATGTGTAGGAGTCCTTCAAGATGGCAATGATTGTCCTACAAGAAAAAGCTAAACACTAAAGAAAGAAGAGATATGTTAGGGTTAGTATACTAAAATAAATCCCTAAAGAATAGAAAACTAAAATATGTTTAAATCTAAGTAAATATTCACAAGTAATTAAAACAATTATATATAAAATAGGAATCCTTTTCCACCAAGAAAGACGAAAATCCTAAACACATTATGATTCTTTTTTCTGCTCGGCAAATGTGGTCTACGCACACTTGCATCTCCCCCTGATTTTCGGCTTTCTGGCAAAACAAAATGATAAGTCAAACAAGAGGATAATATGCAGTTATAATCAAAACTCCCCCTCAATTAAAACACTTTCAATCTCCCTGATTAAAATTAAGATTTACCTCATTGTCCACTTTACTCTCCACTTTACAATCATAACAACTTCACTCCCCCTGTAGATACCCGGGGAAAGCCCCCCGCTTGGCTAGAGCGGTGAGTTACCCTAGGATGTCTAATTGTGTTTTAGAGTCACCACCCACGTTTTTGAGGAACATAAGAAAACCTAATGTTTATGAGCCTAAGTTTGATTTACGAAAACAGAGATTCTTTGGGATGAGGGGTTCGGGGGTTAGGTTACAAAATGGGAAGTACTTAAATACCCATTTCGCCCGAGCAAAGTCGGTCTTGTTTGTTCATAACTCACTTTTTAAGAAAAATGTGTTCTTCCTATTAAAATGATGATGAAAAAGGGGTTTTAGAGTTTGAAATGTAGCGAGATGACTCTTAGGCCAATTCAATGTAATGAAAGGACCGTTGGTGTCATGTCCCAAATGGTTTTTGGGTGATTGCACATTTGATTGAAGAAGAAGAAGAAGAAGAAGAAGAAGAAGAAGAAGAAGAAGAAGAAGAAGAAGAAGAAGAAGAAGAAGAAGGAGAGGAGAAACGTTTAAGATCTTTACCTATAGTATCCTTTAAAAAGAACCTCTTGTAAAGCTTTGAAGAATAGGTTGAATACTTTGTTGAAGAAGTCCCAAGAAGAAGTCTAGAAAGAGGTGAGTAAAAAGGTTTGAAAGTAATGATTTTCCAAGGTCTTCCTCCAATGATGGATTGGAGGGGTTTTTATAGTTGAAAATTGATGTTTTTTTGGTGCCAAAACGGAGTCACAAAGATCAGTTTCCCGGGCAAAATCATATAAAATGAGCAAGGGAGAGATTCTTGGGCAGAATCTGTAACTGACACGCCCCAGAAGCGCGTGCATCCCACCTAGGCGGCGGAAGACGCGGGCGTCTGGCCTCAAGGGGCGGAGGCGCGCGACTCTGAGAAGCGATTTTTGACAGAATGGACTAGAAAGTTAGAACTATTATTCAGTTTAGTCCCTAGACTTAACGGAGCCCGTCTAGAACTTAACCAAAGTAACAGAAACTAACAGGAAACACTTAGAAGAGGGAGAAACACAAAACCAAGTGTGCAATCGGGGTGAGTGGTCCAAGGCGGGGTGTCTACAGAGCCCCTCGGCGGTGTGGATTGCGAAGTAAACGCGCCGACGAAAGACAAACATCCGCCTAGGACATCACCAAGAAAAACAAAAGACTCGATAAAAGCAGGAATTTGAAATTGCGGAGGATAGAGGTGCGCTCCCTGTGTGAGCGGCTTTGAGAGATAAGGGTGCGCTCCCTGTGTGAGCGGCTTTGCCAATAGCGGGATCCGTTTGCTGAGAGCGGGATCGGTTTGCCGGAAGCGGGACCTGTTTGCTGATAGCGAGATCCGTTTGCTGGAAGCGGGACCTGTTTGCTGATAGCGAGATCCGTTAGCTGGAAGCGGGACCTGTTTGCTGATAGCGAGATCCGTTTGCTGGAAGCGGGACCCAGAGGACCATTTGCTGAAGTGCGGGACCTAGAGGACATTCTGCTAAAGTGCGGGACCCAGAGGACCGTCTGCTGAAGTGCGGGACCTAGAGGACCGTCTGCTAAAGTACGGGACCTAGAAGACCGTCTGCTGAAGTGCGGGACCTAGAGGACCGTCTGCTGAAGTGCGGGACCCGGAGGACCGTCTGCTGGAGTGCGGGACCTAGAGGACCGTCTGTTGAAGTGCGGGACCCGGAGGACCGTCTGCTGAAGTGCGGGACCCGGAGGACCGTCTGCTGAAGTGCGGGACCCGGTGCTGACCCGGAGGACCGTTTGCTTAAGTGCGGGACCCGGAGGACCGTTTGCTTTGATTGGATGTAGATCTTGCTTGATGATGAAGCAACGATTCCATGGATCATCCCAGACCAAGTTGTTGTCGTGAGTCGTACTTTGATGTTGACTATTTGACTTTGACTTTTGATGGGGTGCAGGCACAGTTGACTGCGGAATGCTTTGTGCTGGGGATGAATTGTAAAAACTGATCTTTTGAGAATTATGAAAGACACCCTACTTTGAGTGTGAGTTTCTATCCTATTTCAGTTTTTAGACATTCCTTATGGGCGGACCAAATTAATGTGTGTCTTTCCGAGTGCTTGCTGCTGTCGTATTGAGCTTCTCTTGTTGGTGGGATTGATCTTTTCTGTAGATAGAGGCGTTTGAACCTGCATGGGCTTCTTTCTTGAACTGACAAAGGCTGTTTCTGGAGCATCTTCTGTCTGGGACGCGGGCGCTTCCTCTCTTAGATACGGGACGCGCGGGCCTTGTATACCGGTGTCGGGAGGCGTGCGCCTCTGGGAGACGAAATTCAGGGCCTGATATTTGCTGGCCAAAAGATCCTCCAACAGCTATAATATCAGCTTCTGGTCAACAATTCGATTCTAACAGCCATTTTCTGTCATTTTTGAACACCATTCTATTACCCAATCTTGCTTATAACCTTCTTTCCCATGGCCTCCGACCTTTTTAGTCTTGATGCCGAGGTTGTCAAGAGTTACGAGAAGGATTTGTCGACCTTCGTGTATTCTTTTAAGACCCGTCCCAAAAATGCCTTCATCAAAGACTTCGGGCTTCGAATTCTCTTTACTTTGCGGACATTGAAGCTGGATTGTGACTTGTTGAAGGCTGCTGCAGCCTTTTGGGATTGTGATAGCCATACATTCAACTTTTCGGCTAATGAAATGGTGCCGACCGTTGATGATTTTGGGGCCATTTTGGGTATGCCTTTGGCCGGTCGGATTGCTGTCCCCAAGTATTACTGCGGTGTTGTTGATTCTTGGGTTGACATTCTGAATCTCCCTGTCGGAGAAATGAAGAAGATGATGCACGGGACCGTTGTTGACATAACTGAGCTTCCGATGTTTTTCAGTTTGCATTCGGAAGATGTTGCGGTTCAATCCTTTAAGAGAAATGCCATGGCTGTCTGCCTTTTCAGCGAGGTTTTGTTTGTCACTCCCCTGGGTATTGCGGATGCGCAGTTGGCCGAGATAGTGTTGCAGGCGAAAGGACAACGATTTAGCATGATCCTGCTCATTGTAGGAGAGACCTTGCATGGTTTGGACGAATTGCACCGTACGGGCGAGATGCGATGGGGAAGCCCCTTGCTTTTGACCATATGGCTTCGGGAGCATTTAAGACTTTATGCGTTGGATAGCGACCTTTCCCCTTTTGCTGTTCATAGGCGTCGGTTGCTGATTAGAGATTTGACCGAAGAGGGTTGGAGGAGATTTTTTGCCTCTCGTCTAACAGCTGATGTTGAGTGGTGTCCTTGGGGTCTTCGCCCTTTTGTGGAGTGGACCTTCGGTTTTTCAGCATGTGGTTTTACCCGGATTGAGGGACTCCTCGTTTTATCAGCCAGAACGGGTTTTGAGACAGTTCGGTCGTCAGCAAGTAATTCCTTTCCCGAAGAATGGGGCATTTCGTCCAGTTTCTTACATGGGTCTGGACATCTCGAATGAGCTTCAATTGGCTTGGGGAGATGATCATGAACGTTAGGTTTCCGCTCCATTGCACCGGGGCAGCATTTTTTTTCCCGAGAGTTACTTGGATCATTTGCTTGGTACCGTCTACTGTGGCATTACTTGGGTAGATGCTCTTCGGGCTGAGTTGTTAGGAAGGGATTTTGAGCCCAGAAGTGCTTTGAGGTACAAGGAAGCTGCTGTTGATGTGAACAACATTCTGACCGACCCTTTCGGTACCCCTTTGGATGACTTTTATGCTCGGAGGCGCTCTGCTGTGCAGAAGATATCGGTCCGTATCAGTGTCCCTAGGCCTCCCAGGAAGAGTAGGATTGATGGCTGTTCGGGTGGTCCTTCAAAGGCCAAAAGAAAATTAGATTTTTCCTAGAACCCCCAAGAGATTGCAATTAAAATAGACCACTTGTTTAGGATTTAATGTTTTAAGTCTTTTATTAGCTCAATATTTTCATTGTAATGATAAGAATGATTTAGTGAATGAATAAAAATTGCATCTCGTTAATTTGGAAAGATTTGGGTATTTGTTTATGTTTTAACCGCACCCGAAGGTTGCCTACGTTCCTCCAGTGTAGAGGCTTAGGTCTCCGTAGTTCAAACAAACGAAGACCATTTTTTTTTTTTTTTATTTGTGTGCACCCTGTCTTTTGCCTAGACCGCCCTTTTGGGTTTTCAATCTAGCGGGCTTCTTTTTTGCACATGCTCTAATTTTTGCCTAGGCCGCCCTTGCGGGTTTTCAACCTAGCGAGCTCTCTCTTTTTTTTTTTTTTGTTATGGTCTTCGTTTATTAGACGTAAAACCTCTTCAATTTGTCGAGGTTGACTTCCTTTGGCAGCTGATCTCCGTCTAAATCCACGAGTCGGACTGCACCGCCGCTTAGTATCTTCTTGACTACGTACGGACCAATCCATCGGGGTCCCCATTTTCCAAGGGGTTCATGGCACTAGGAGGGTGTTGTCTTAGGACCAAATCTCCCACACTGATGTTTCGGGGCTTCACCTTTTTGTTGAAATCCCTAGCCATTCTTTGTTGATAGGCCCTCGTACGTTCGATCGCTCTTAACCTTCTCTCGTCGAGTAGGGCTAGCTGTTCATATCGACTTTGCATCCAATCGACTTCATTGACTTGGTTCTCGAGGAGGACCCGCAGGGACGGAACTTCGAGCTCTATCGGTAGCACAGCTTCGGAACCATATACCAGTGCATAAGGAGTTTCTCCAGTCGCTGTCCGTATTGACGTGCGGTAGCCCCATAACGCTAGAGGTAGCTTTTCGGGCCAATCCCTTCCAGTGGAGGCCATTTTCTTCACAATGGTCTCGATTGTCTTATTAGCTGCCTCGCCCGCACCGTTTGCTTGAGGGCGGTATGGAGATGACTTGTGCTTAGTGATCTTGTATTCTACTAGGAGTGTGTCCATCTCTTTCTCGAAGTGAGAGCCGTTGTCTGAGATTATCTCATGAGGAACGTCGTATCGGCACATGATGTGGGTTTTCACGAATTCGGCCACTTTCTTGGCATTGAGAACTCAGTAAGCCTGTGCTTCGACCCATTTTGTAAAATACTCCACGGCTACTAGGACAAAGGATTGTCCGTTGCTTCCAGTAGGGTGAACTTTGCCGATGATGTCTATGCCCCAACAAGAGAAAGGCCAAGGCGTGGTCATATTGTAAAGCTGTGAGGGTGGAGCGTGCTGTAGATTGGCATGGAATTGGCATTTGGCGCACCTCTTGACTTTCTCGATGCAGTCCCTTTCCATGGTACTCCAATAATAGCCCATGCGGAGTATCTTCTTGGCCAACATAAACCCGTTCATGTGAGGCCCACATTCACCTTCGTGGATCTCGTGCATTATTTCTCGAGCTTCGGTCTCATTTGCACATAGGAGATTGATCCCCTCGTGATGCCTTTTGTAGACTCTGTCCCCAATCAATACATATCGGGAGGCTAGTCTTTGCAATGCCATTTGAGACTTCTTATTGCTGTTCTCGGGATAAGTACCATCCTTGAGGAAATTCATGATATCTGCGTACCACGGGGAGTTTGCTTGGACCTCGTTGATCTCAATACTCATGCAGTATGCCGGACTGTTTCGTCGGGAAATTTTGAAGGGCTTCACCATTTTACCCTCAGGTATTTCGACCAGTGAAGCGATGGTGGCTAGTGCATCAGCAAAACGGTTCTTGTCCCTTGGCAGGTAATTGAAGGTGATTTCTTGAAATTGTTCAACCAACTCCTCGAGATGTTGACCATACCGTTGCAGGGTCGAGTCTTGAATCTTCCATTTTCCAGATGTCTGATTGATGATAAGCAAGGAATCACCGAATACTTCTAAACTTGTGACATTTCTCTCGAGGGCTGCTTCGAGCCCCGCTATGCAAGCTTCGTACTCAGCGGTGTTGTTAGTGGCTTTGAATTTGAGGCGGATAGCGATTGGAGTATACATGTCCTTAGGATCAACAAGTAACATCCCTATGCCATATCCGTGCTTATTGGCTGCGCCATCGAAAAAAAGTTGCCACTTATTTTCCTCTGTTGTGGCGCAAATTAAATGCTCGTCGGGGAACTGTATATCTTCCCCTTCACTTCGTCACACGGAAATTCAGCAAGCTGATCACTGAACACCTTCCCCCTGATGGATTTGAGTGTGACGTAAGTGATATCGTAGCCGGCGAGCATAAAATACCATTTGGCTATTCTTGTTGACATGAAAGGCTTCTCGAAGATGTAGCGGAGCGGGTCCACTTTCGCTACCAATTTGATTGGGAAGGCCTCCATGTAATGCTTGAGCTTTTGAGTAACCCAAACCAATGCAGCACAAGACTTCTCTAAGACAGAGTAGTTCTTTTCAGCTCCTTGAAACCATCAGCTGACAAAGTAGATGTCATTCTCCTTCGTGGAGTCTCGCTGTTCTTGTGCTAACATAGCCCCTAGGGCTTCATCATTGACAGTGAGATAGAGCAAGAGAGGCTTCTCTTCGTGTGGTGGAACCAAAACTGGAGGGCATGTCAAGTAATGCTTCACTTGGTCGAAGGCTTCTTGGCACGCATCGGTCCATTCTAGAGCCACATTCTTTTTGAGTAGCTTGAAGATTGGCTCACACATGGAAGTGAGTTGGTGCACAAACCGACTGATGTATTGAAGTCTACCCATGAAACCTTTGATTTCTTTCTGCGTCCTTAGGGGAGGCATGTCAATGATTGCCTTGATTTTGGAGGGATCAGCTTCAATTCCTCTTTCAGTGACCATGTAACCAAGAACCTTTCCTCTGATGACCCCAAAAGTGCACTTTGCGGGATTGAGTCTCATCTTGTGTTGTCGAAGCCTTTCAAAGAATTTGCGAAGATCGATCAAATGTTGACCATTGGTTCCCTTGGACTGGATGATCATGTCGTCTACATAGACCTCAATCTCTTTATGAATCATGTCATGGAATAGATCCGTAACAGCCCTCTGGTAAGTAGCCCCAGCGTTCCTTATTCCGAACGGCATGATTGTGTAGCAGAAGGTCCCCCACGGAGTTGTGAAAGCTGTCTTGTGTTGATCTTCTTCAGACATGAGGATCTGATTGTAACCGGCAAAACCGTCCACAAATGAGCGGACTTCATAGTTGGCAGTTTAATCAACGAGCATGTCGATGTTTGGTAGTGGAAAATCATCTTTCGGGGAAGCTTTGTTCAAATCCCGGAAGTCCACACAAACTCGAACCTTGCCGTTTGCCTTTCTGACTTTCACAATGTTGGCTAGCCAAGTCGGATACTCATTGACTTTATGAAACCCACACTGAGGAGCTTTTCAATCTCTTCCTTGACTTGTAGAGACCATTCTGGCTTGATCTTTCTGAGCTTCTGTTTTACTGGCTTGGCATCCTCTCTGATCGGAATTCTGTGCTTTGTGACCTTTCTGTCCAAACCCGGCATGTCTTTGTATGACCACGCGAATACATCCACAAATTCTCTGAGCAGTGCAGTCAATCTGTCTTTGTCTTCCCGCTTGAAGAAGCTGCCAATCTTCGTTTCTTTCGGCTCTTCGTCGGTACCCAGATTAACAGTATGCAATTCTTCATCAGCCCCTGGACCATTTTCACCACGACAACGAACCTGTTGAGCTAGTTCATTTAGGTATGTTATGTTTTCGTGGTCTATTTCATCATAATTTGAATCGTTATTAACTTGTTCATTAAGTTTGTTATTAGTTAATTCATCATTTATGATGTTTGCAATCTCGGGGTACTCAGAAATATCAAATTTTTCATTAGCAAAGAAAGGAAACACACGCTCGGCTATTGCCTCCAAATCCTCTTGGGTGAGGGCATTAGAAACACTCTCAGACTCGAAAGTAAGTGTGAGCCGCTCTTCCTTTGTTGCTGTACGGGGTATGCAACCCATTTCTCGGATCAAGAAATTCTCGGATACTGTGGGCCCCTTCGTTGAATACCAGTTGTTGATTGGCTCAGAGCTTGGCTGAATCTCGCCAATAAATGGACTCTCCATTTCTGTGTTGTCGGAGATGGCGTTGACTTGACAATCGTCCATGATGGCAAATTCTTCGAACATGGAGGCTAGATCGGATAGTTCTTCCCCCACGGTAATCTCTACCTCGGATTCTATAGTCACTTTATTGCCCCACCAATCTCGGGGTGACATTGGAGTAGGTTCCCTTTCTAGTGCCGGTATTTCACAGTCGGTGAAGATCTCGAGACCGGGCTTTTTGACGCCCTTGTCGTTAACCCATGGTTCGGGAAAGATCATGTACGGAACATCCTCCCCTTGGCGAACAAAATAACCGTTTAGTGTGTTGCGGTAGGGTTTCAAGTCAGGGATTTCATATCGTTGACCTTCTTTGCGAGCTTGGGTCCTTTGATTCTTGACTGCTTGCCCGTACTTCAAGTCATCCTTGGTAGGCTCGTATCCCAGACCAAATTTGTTCTTGACAAAAGGAATTTACACGGGGTGTAATATCCTTTGTTGATGCTTCCCTAAGCCAAGACCGGGAAAGTGATTCATGTTCCTCATCATGCGGAGGACTTTAGGATTGCTGGGGACCCACTGTCTGTTTCCCCTTTCTTTGTCAATGGTGTTGACACCGGAGAGAGTGGCATCTTCTATCCCGTGTTGGACTTGGTGAACGGGTTGTCCCCCATTTCTGTGGATGGTGACACTCTCGGCCATGATAGTGACTATCCCGTCCCCATTTCTGTTTTTTGACACACTGATGGAGAGTGGAGGGTACCGCATTGGAACTGTGGGTCCAAGGTCGGCCCAGAACTAGGTTGAATGAAGCAGGGACATCAAGTACTTGGAATGGGACGGACATGATCATGCTTCCAAATTCGATATCAACTTCTAACATTCCCATGACTGTACGGGCAGTGCTGTCGTACCCTCTAATGACTTGGGCGGAGGGTTGTAAATCGGAGCTTTTGAGCCCCAGTATGCCCATGACTCGACTAGGCATTAAGTTGAGTGCAGAACCACCGTCTACTAGAACTCTTGAGATGGGTCTCCCCCTTGCCTTTACTTTGAGGTAGATGGCTTCATTGTGTTCGGACCAAAACGGCGGGAGGTCCATGTCGGCAAAAGTGATGACATTGCCGAAGTGAATGTGGCCTATCATTGCTGTGAGGTCTCAGGAGTCGTGTCGGGAGAGACTGATATGTCATCCAAGTTCTTGATGATGAGGTCTCGATGTTTCTTTGATGATGCAATAAGGTCCCAGATGGATATGTTGGCTTGCGTCTTCTTGAGCTGTGTTAACAAAGGATCTTCGGGTATGTCGCGTGCTTGCGATCTTTGAGAAGAGGTGCTGGTTGCTGCAGTATTGGGAGGGATTGTGCTCATTATTACTCGGCCGCTGCGAGTGAGCACGTTCACAGTCCCTTGTAGCTTCTTCTTCCTATTCTCTAAGACTTCCCTCATAATCTCATCATAAGTCACAACATAACAAGAATTATCAAGTTTATTTATATCATCGGAGTCTCATTCACAATTGGGATCGAATGAGTGGTTCCTTCAAACTCTCCTACCTCTATTACATTGACACCACCCTCATTAGGGATTATGAATTCCTTCTTGTCTATGAGGTCTTGGATGGTGTTACGGATGGAGAAGCAATCCTCGGTGAGGTGGCCGGTGCATTGATGGTAGTCGCACCATTTGTGGTGAGCATGATTGGCACGGAGCGGTTGTGGTTGCTTGTACCCTTGAAGAGGAGTGATTTGCCCCTTGGCCTTTAGAGCTTCATAGGCCTCGGTGATGGTCATGCCGTTGAGAGGAGTGTAGACGCGGTCGTTTTGGAACCGCTTGCCTTGTGGTGGGGGAACCTTCTTGTAATTTCCCTTGTCAGTAGTAACGGCATTTACAGAAGCCTCTTTGTTTGAACTAGAGGCGGCCTTGTATCGGTAAGTAGGAGTGGCCTTCTTAATCTCCTTGAGCAAGTCATCCATGCGTACCCCCGCCTCATACATTTGGGAGAAGTCGGAGTAGCAAGCCCCACTTAGGTGGGTGCGGAGATCAATCTTGAGACATTTGAGAAAGATGTCCATTTGCTCTTTTGTGTTTGGCCTCTCAACAATTTCAGAGAGCTTGTCATTCCATCTCCTTGTGAATTCAATGAAGGACTCGTTGTCTCTTTGAGTGGTATTCTCGAGCTCTTTCCTTGTGGACCGGTGAGTGGTGTTGCCTTGATATTGATTCTTGAAGGCAAGCATAGCGGCATCCCAATCAAGACGGACAGTGAGCGGGAGAGTTGCATACCAATCCTTGGCCGCCCCCTCGAGGGTGAGAGGAAAGCATTGAGCCATAACTTTTGGGGAGACCTTCTTCGGAACCATAGCCCAAATGTAAGTCTCGATGTGAGCCATCGGGCATGAGTTGCCTTTAAACTTGCTAATGTCGGGCATCTTGAATTTGTCGGGAAGAGCGGCCATCGTGCTCATGAGGATGGATGACTGATAAAGGCTTGTGTTGGAGCCTTTTCCATGTTGAGGCCGTCAAATTTCTGATCAATGTAGGCCATGATGGAATCGACCATTTTGGGGTCGTTGTTGTCGGTGCTTGGTCCCGCCCACTTTTTTGGTGCGGGCACTGACATACGGGCTTTCAAACAAACCCTTGGTCCACTCGGATTCCTCGTTGTCATTAACCCCCTTGTTCTTGGAGAGCTTGAGGAGCTTGGCTTTCAGTTGGTCAACCTCGGCCTCGTGGGCCTCCCTTTGACTGTCGACATGAGCCTGCCACAAGGCTTCTTTGGATTGAGCCTCTTGGTTAACGGTGGAGACTTGTTTTTGGAGTGTTTGAACCATGGCAGAAAGCTGTTCGAGAGTCATGGCGTTGTTGGTGTTGGAGTCGCCGGCCATTGATGATGTAGAAGCTGTTGGAGTGATCGGTTCACGGACAAGCCTGTTGGATGAATCTCTGTAGATGCGGAGAGTACCAATCGGACCAATAATTGGAGAAGTAGCCCTTGTCAGTCTCGGTTCACACTTTCGGTCCATGAGGAGGTTGAGAACACACAGTTGGGCACACGACTCGAACCACATAAGAGAAAGACTTTTTTTTTGTTTTGTTTTATAAGTCGGAGGGAATGGATCCCTTTTGGGGTTTCTAAGAAAATAATGGAATCGTCACACTAGTATATAGACCATCTCGCGGTCCCATATACTCATCGGATTCCATCGCGTTTGTGAATCCTACATGTATCGAGATTAAACTAAATTAATGTAGTAAAGCATACATGCGGGGACGGATTTTTATTTTCGTCCAAAATAACCACTTTTGGGGACGGATTTTTATTGCGTCCGTTTCAACAAGTTGGCATGTATGTTTTGAATACATTAGTTTAGAGAAATCTCGGTACATGGAAACCGACTTGAGTCACGGAGTGTTAGACCCTAACTAGAATTGTGTGGTTTGTGCTTGGCTTGAATATGAGGCTCAAAGGTCACCCCCGGCATGTAGTCATGAACTACGCCACGGGCTGAGGTTTACCGCTTCGAAAGAGCCAAGGTCGAGTGGAGCTTGAAACTTTCTAGGACGGGCCTCGACGGGTTTGGGGTTGGACTTGTGCGACTCGATTAGTGAGCAATTTATAGGAGTAATGTGCACGTAGTGTGAGGTCTATCACGTGACAAAATTTTTATTTATTTTTTTTTTTGAAAAGAAAAGATAAGGAAAAACACATAAGCACGTAAATTACAACTCCCGAATCACCAGTGTGATCGGTAAATAAAAACATAAAATTAAACAGTCCAAGGGGTCAATTCTGTTCTGATGCAGGCATTTGTGCCCACACCCCACTGTTCTGTCCAGTCACTGAAACTGTTCTTGCCCTGGAAATTGACCCAGAAGCGCGCACCTCGGGCTAATGTTGTGGGAAGCGCGCGACTGGCGCATAGAAACTGGGAGGCGCCCGCTTCTGGGCTCACCTGTCAGATTATCAGAAAATTATGGACTCAGGGGATTGCCCTGGTCCTGATTGTGTGATGGAACCCCTGCAATGTTTGTTAGCACAGAATAGTAGGAAGAATAGGAAGAACACATGGAAGGTGGGCGATTCTGGATTTTGACGCGGGACGCGCGCGCTTTGGACCATGAAGGTCCGAGGCGCGCGCTTCCCATGTCAATTTCCAGAATGCCCAGAAAAGTGAATTATGAATAGAAACACAAGTTTAACCCTCAAGCGTCCCCAGCGGAGTCGCCACTGTAGATACCCCGGGGAAAGCCCCCCGCTTGGCTAGGTGGTGAGTTACCCTAGGATGTCTAATTGTGTTTTAGAGTCGCCACCCACGTTTTTGAGGAACGTAAGAAAACCTAATGTTTATGAGCCTAAGTTTGATTTACGAAAACAGAGATTCTTTGGGATGAGGGGTTCGGGGGTTAGGTTACAAAATGGGAAGTACTTAAACACCCATTTCGCCCGAGCAAAGTCGGTCTTGTTTGTTCATAACTCACTTTTTAAGATAAATGTGTTCTTCATATTAAAATGATGATGAAAAAGGGGGTTTTAGAGTTTGAAATGTAGGGAGATGACTCCTAGGCCAATTCAATGTAATGAAAGGACCGTTGGTGTCATGTCCCAAATGGTTTTTGGGTGATTGCACATTTGATTGAAGAAGAAGAAGAAGAAGAGAAGAAGGAGAGGAGAAACGTTTAAGACCTTTACCTATAGTATCCTTCAAAAAGAACCTTGTAAAGCTTTGAAGAAGAGGTTGAATACTTTGTTGAACAAGTCCCAAGAAGAAGTCTAGAAAGAGGTGAGTAAAAAGGTTTGAAAGTAATGATTTCCAAGGTCTTCCTCCAATGATGGATTGGAGGGGTTTTTATAGTTGAAAAGTAATGTTTTTTGGTGCCAAAACGGAGTCACAAAGATCAGTTTTCCGGGCAAAATCATATAAAATGAGCAAGGGAGAGATTCTTGGGCAGAATCTATAACTGACACGCCCCAGAAGCACGTGCATCCCACCTAGGCGGCGGAAGGCGCGCGCGTCTGGCCTCAAGGGGCGGAGGCGTGCGACTCTGAGAAGCGATTTTTGACAGAATGGACTAGAAAGTTAGAACTGTTATTCAGTTTAGTCCCTGGACTTAACGGAGCCCGTCTAGAACTTAACCAAAGTAACAGAAACTAACAGGAAACACTTAGAAGAGGGAGAAACACAAAACCAAGTGTGCAATCGGGGTGAGCGGTCTAAGGCGGGGTGTCTACACCCCCCCCCCTTTTTGACCAGAATTCAAGGTGATCAAATTCGCACAGTAGGTCTTCAAAGTTAAGAGTTGAGTCTGAAATATCAAGATCTGTATTTCAGATGATAGACAAAAATGGATGTGTACTCTGATGTGCGCGCTGATGTGAGTACATAATGAGAAACATCATCCGCTGGACTTGATGACATTCCACAAAAGGACAAATAACAAGATGAACCTGCACACTCAAGGGTATCCACACTCCAATGGAGAAGAAAGTCTTTAAAGTTCAAAAAATCCTTTTTGATTTTCAAATGATTTGAATTATGAGGAACAAGAAAAGGTTAAAACAAGTCTTTTTGAGAAAAATTTAGTTACCAAAGATAACACAAAAATTCAAAATAAATACTCCCCCTAAAAACATGCCAACATTAGACATGTAGTATTTGAAAGATTGTTAGGGAAGAAATAATTAGCCAAAGAGGGATAAAAAAAAAAAAAAGCAAACCGAGTAATATTTTCACCATGGTCAAGGATTTCCAAAATTTATGTTTAAAAAAATACAAAAAACACAATCAAGTGATGTATATATCTCAGTCTTGTGTGGCATAAAATGAAATCACACCCGGGGACCCTTATTCTCCAAGAACTTCAATGAACTTATTTCCAATCTGCTCAGCCTCTAGAATGCGCCCACCCCTTTTTTAATTGTGGGTAAATACTTTTGGGTAACTTTCACTCTACATTAAATCCAAAGATAGCCCTTTCTCTTTCAAATGGTCTTCTCAAATTCGAATCAAACTTTTGTGTTGAGTTCGTTTGATCACATTTGGATTGGCTGCATACAATGGTGGAGCAGCTGTTTCCCTTAGATATTGCACCCACTGAGAGATATAAAAATGTGACTTTTAGTCACTTAAACATAGGAAGAGCCCACAGTTCAAGAATCAAACCAGTCAAGGGAGGATATCAAGTGACCACACTGAGATATACTCCCTCCGTCCCAGCAGAAGTGTCACCAATTTTTGGGACACGGGGATTATGAAAAGGTAGTAGGTGTGTGGTAGAAAATGAAGAGAGAGAATGAGTGGGGTAAATAGTAGTGTTGGTTGATTAAAATCAGTGGTGGAAAATGAAGGGAGAGAATGAGTGGGGTTAAATGGTGGGGTTGGATGAATATAGATATATTAAAACATTTCCATTTTGGGTAGTGATACCTGTGCTGGGACGGACCAAAAAAGAAATAAGTGACACTTCTGCTGGGACGGAGGGAGTATAGTGCAAATTAACCTAATATGAATGCCTAATTTTTTTATTTTATTTTTTTAAATTTACTATACAATACAGGTGAAGGACGATGTCTCCACAAGTGAGAGAACACCATCAAATAACACACAAATAAAGAGACTTCCTTAGAGTTAAAAGTCTCTTAAAATAAATGGCCTTGGTGAAAATATAAACCACTTGATTTTTTATTCTATAAGATTCAAGGCTAAATATTTTTGCTCTACAAAATCTCGTATGAAATAATGTATAATATCAGTAGGCTTAGTACGAGAGTATTGAAAATAAATTCTTGAGATATCAATCATACTTAAACGATCACAAAAAACAATTAAAACCTTACTTTGTATCTCAAAATCAAGATAATCCATCATGACTACCCTTCTGGATCACTCTTAGTGCCGTCGAGAGACGGCTCTGATACCAATTGAAAGTTTTGGTAGCTAGGATATCAGATAAAATAAAGAACAGAGACGCAGTGTAAGCTCTGATGTGGTTACACCAGAGTCCACACAAACAGAATTTGCAGCGGAATAAATAATAAACACGGGTTATTTACACATCTACAGCAATATGCTGTAGAAAGCAAAAACTTCTCTTTATTAAAACATTTAAGATCGATTACAAACAATGAAATCAAGAGAAGGGACCAAATATGAAAACACTAAATACTAAAATACTAAAACACTTGTCTAAGACTTAATGATACTATGAGAAGACGATTCTACGCTGAACAAAGCAGCAAATATGAAAAGGAAGCGTTTCTTGAAGAATCAAGTCTATCCTAGAACAAGTACAAAACACGATATAGACTGCGATGTGCCCGCACATGCACCTACATCAACAACCTAAGAAAATATTAACAAATGACAACACTCTTGAACTTTTTATGTCTCTCTTAATATTCTGAGTGTAAATAATCTGGAGCTCTCTTCCTCCTTTTATAGATGTGTAGGAGTCCTTCAAGATGGCAATGATTGTCCTACAAGAAAAAGATAAACACTAAAGAAGGAAGAGATATGTTAGGGTTAGTATACTAAAATAAATCCCTAAAGAATAGAAAACTAAAATATATTTAAAATCTAAGTAAATATTCATAAGTAATTAATAAAAATTAAATATAAAATAGGAATCTTTTTCCACCAAGAAAGACGAAAATCCTAAACACATTATGATTCTTTTTTCTACATGGCAAGTGTGGTCTACGCATACTTACATGAACTATATGAGTAATAATTTTAGTTTATTTTAATTATTCTAATGGAAAATATAAAACTCGTTATTGATACATCATTATAAATATTATCAATAACAAATTTTATTTTTTCGTTATGATTATTAAATTTTACTATAAATTATTTCTCAAAGTTCTTTCATACTAACATCAAAAAAAGTGTAAAAAGTATTTTGGGAATGGAGGGAGTAGCAGAATAACAAAATAGAATATTTTTTGTGTGATCCCGTGGACGGACAACATAAAAACACTGGACTTGCTGAGTTTAAATTTCATCAGGTTGGTTTCAGGGAGAGCCTAGTTTTACTCTGGAACACCGAGTCTAAAGTCTTTTTTCTTTGTCTAGTATCTAGTTATACTTCGGGATTTTTACCAATAAGTCCTTCGTAGAAGGTGGAATTTGCCAATAAAAACATAAATTTTCATATTCTGCTTTAGGGTCCTTAGGTTGAAATCATTTTTACCAATAAATCTCTGAACCTCATTATATTAATTCTAAATTGCCAAACTACCCTTAACCCAAAAAAAACCTCCTCCATTCCACGCACACAATAGACGCACACGCACACTTTTCCTTTCCTCTTCCCGACCTCCGGTGACCCCTCCCCTCTCCAACCTCCGACGACCCCTCTTAATCTCCGGTGATCGACATGCTCTCTAAATCGCCGCATACCATGCACAATTTGAAGTTAACTCCTCCCTAATTAACTCTTAAGTTATAAGTAATTGTCCCTAGTAATGGGGGTAATGTTATTTTTTGAGGCTTTGACCAATAAGTCCTTAGGCCAAGTAAAAACTACCAATAAAGACAGACATTTTAGAAACTCGCCAAAAAGTCCCTGGAATTTTTCTTGGACCAAGATGCCCTTATGCCCACACATTCTCTTCTCCACGTTCTTCTCCTTCTATGTGGCTTCCACACTAGTTTGGGGATTGATCCGCTACATCTGCATTTTCTTTCCTCCACTACTCAATCTTCTTCTTTTTTTTCCACCCAAAATTTTAAGAGGCTTTGACCAATAAGTCCCTCATAGAAGGTGGAATTTTCCAATAAAAACATACATTTTCATATTCTACCTTAGGGTCCCTAGGTTGAAATCGATTTTACCAATAAATCTCTCACACTTTTTAAATAGCAAAATTACCCTCCCCTATATACCACGTCTTTTGCCCCTTTTCTCCCCAAATTGTAAACCCTAGCCATCTCTCTCTCTCTCGATCGATTTCTCTCTACCCTCGCAAGCCTTCCTCTTCTCCGGTGAGTCCCTTACCATCCTCCGTCTCAGGCCATCTCTCCGACAACAGTAAGATCATTATCGGCCCACCACCACCAACGAATCTCTATACACCTCTGGCGCCGCCTTCTTTATCACAATACGTATTCTAATCATTGACCTTTTTACTCACAGTCTGCCTACTTCTTCGATCGTGGGATTTTTATTCTTAATGCCCTTTTTTGTGTGATACGAGTACCGAGGCATTTATTGTGCAAATATCGAGGTCCTCCAACCGTTCGCTGTGTGTTTGGGGGTTTATAGACCGACCAGATGCTATGGTTTCCGATTTTACTAAGGCTGAGAGAACTCCAAAGTGCCTGTTTTTAAGAACTGTATTTATGGCCCAAGTTTCAGGTACTTAATTACGAAGTTTATTACACTTTTATTGGTCTTGCAAAGAGAAACCAAAATGCTTGGTTTAAATGGCTGAAAAATGTAAACTTTTGGATACATACAATTAAAGAGTTGAACTCTGTTGATATTTATAATTTGGTGGATACTAGAAAATTATCTTTTAATGAGTAGTGATCTAGGGATTAAATGTGTGTTCGTTTTGAACAACTATGAAATGGATGTCCCAATTATTAAACTCAAACTCAAGTGTTAACAACTGTGAAATGAATGTCACAGTTATTATATTCAAATTCATGTGTGAACAACTGTGAAATGTATGTCCCGATTATTATAATAATTGTAAAAAATTAAAAGATGAATTTATCAGTTTTTACAAGTGAAAAATGAAAAATGACATAACTGTGAAATCACACAACTGAGAAATCACAAAACTGTGAAATCAGTTGAGAAATGATTTTACAAGTGAAAAATGAAAAAATGACACAACTGTGAAATTACACAACTGAGAAATCACACAACTGTGAAATCAGTTGTGAAATGATTTTACAAGTGAAAAATGAAAAAATGACACAACTATGAAATTAATTGAGAAATGAAAAATGATTTTCTAATATTGTCACAAGTGAAAATGAAATTTTATTCCTAAAATTTGAATTATGTGTTGAGTGTAGTTGTTTGATTTATCTTGACGACACGATTAAAACAGTGGTCTCAGATAATTTTTTCGGTTTGTAGATTTTGAGATATTGCACTTAAAAATTTTGAGGGAAAAAAAGAAAGAGAGAGAAAGAGAGAGAGAGAGAGAGAGAGAGAGCGCAGATGGAACATGGGCTTAGCGCTGGTGCTTGCTTGTGCGAGCGTCATGGAGTGCAGGGGCATTCTGGTCCAAGGAAATTGCTAGGGACTTATTGGCAAGTTTTCATAATATCTGTCCTTATTGATCATTTTATTTGGCTGAGGGACTTATTGGTCAAAGCCTCAAATTTTAAAGAGGCTTTGACCAATAAGTCCTTTGTTCCGATGAAAACTATCAATAAGGACGGACATTTTAAAAACTCGCTAAAAAGTCCTTAAAAATTTCACTGGACAACATTACTCCTGGGTGTGGATGTCGAGCGTGAGCAGCGGAAGAATGGAAGAAACGCAGTTGGAACCCACGTTTCCCCTTCTTCTAAATTCTCTTTCCCCTTTCACTATTCTTTTTTTTTTTCCACCCAAAATTTTAAAATGGTATATCTCTAAATTTAGAAATCGGAAAAATGATCCGAAAGCACTGTTTTAATCTTGTCGTTAAGATGAATCAAACAAGTACACTCAACACGTAATTCAGATTTTAGATTTTTTTTTATTTTATTTCTTAACTGATTTCATAGTTGTGTGATTTCACAGTTGTATCATTTCTCAATTCATTTCACAGTTGTGTGGTTTCACAGTTGTATCATTTTTCACTTGTAAAATTATTTCTCAATTGATTTCACATTTGTATGATTTCACAGTTGTGTCTTCTTCTTTTTTCATTTTTCACTTGTAAAATCATTTCTCAACTGATTTTACAGTTGTATGATTACACAGTTGTGTGTTTTCACATTTGTGTAATGTCATATTCAATTTAAATAGTTGAGAAATCAATTTATCAGTTGTTTAAACAAAAATATATTTAGTTAATAAATACAGTGACACACACCCTTTGAACAAAAGATAGCCCAATTTATCACTTATTTCTCACTTGTGAACGATTGAAAAAATCATTTCTCAATTTTTCACATTTAAAACTGATGAATTCATCCCACAGTTATTCTCATTTGTTCATAATTGAGTATAAAATTGAGTTATTTATTCCTCATTTGTTCATAATTGAGTATAAAACTGGTAAAATTAATCTCTCAATTTTCGCAATTGATTGCTTTTTTTTTTTTTTACATTTTTCACTATAGTACCAATTATTAAGATGTTTTTATAATCTTTTATACAAGCCTAGATGTTAGAAGCAGTATAGCACGTGTTTGACTTTGGCCCATACTAATTTTTTTAAGTACTAGCTTCTTCTTCTTTTTTTTCTTTTTTTTTTTTTTTTTTGCACTAAATTGGAATTTCTCATGTAATTGATTAAACTCCTTGAGAACACATCATAACAGAACGACGGTAAAAAATAACGGAACAACGGACAGAAGAAACAGCAGAGAGCATTATAGTAACACAAATCGAAACCCTAAATGAGAACCCAAGAACAGACACCAGAGAAACGGAATAACAACCAACCAGCCAATAGATTGGTCCGGTCAACTCTACTAGCTCTTTTAACTCCTCCAGTTACCGTCAGAAGCACCACCGCCACGGGAGGAAATACCCTCTTAACCAACCAGCCGATAGAAACGGAATTGAGCGATGATTATTGGGTTTTGTGGACGAGGGTCAACAGAATGCAAATTGATTGAGTTTGAGAGGTTTGAAATTGATGATTCGTGAGACGAAGGTTGGGATGGCTGATTATTCTTGTTGAATCTTAGACTCTGTTTTTGGGTTTTTCTTTCTCCGTTGCTGCGCATAGAGAGAGAAATAGGAATTAGCGTATAGAGAGAGAAAGGCTAGGGGCAGTTTCGCCATATTTAATTGTTTTAAAGTGAGCCAGGGGCTCTATGGGAGTTTGGATTTCAAATCAGAGATCCTAAGGTAGAAAAGGAAAAATGATGTTTTTATAGGAAAATTCCACCCTATCTCGGGGATTTATTGGTAAAAATCCCAATTTTAAAATGCAATATCTCAAAATCTACAAATCGAAAAAATTATCCGAAATCACTATTTTAATCGTGTCGTCAAGACGAATCAAATAAGTACACTCAACACATAATTCAAATTTTAGATATAAATTTTCATTTTTCTCTTGTCAAAATTTGGGATTATTTTTTATTTCTCAATTGATTTCACACTTGTCTTATTTTTTAATTTTTCGCTAGTAAAAACTAATAAATTCATCTCTCGATTTTTCATAATTATTAAAATAACTGAGGTATGTATTTCACATTTGTTCACACATGAATTTTAATATAATAATTGAGACATTCATTTACAACTGTTCACACATGAGTTTGAGCTTAATAACTGAGATATTTATTTCACAGTTGTTAACATATAAATTTGAATATAATAACTGGGACATTCATTTCACAGTTGTTCACACATGAGTTTGAGTTTAATAACTGAGACATTCATTTCACAGTTGTTCACACATAAATTTGAATATAATAACTGAGACATTCATTTCACAGTTGTTCACACATGAGCTTGAGTTTAATAACTGAGACATTCATTTCATAGTTGTTCACACATGAGTTTGAGTTTAATAACTGAGACATTCATTTCACAGTTGTTCAAACATGAATTTAAATATAATAACTAGGACATTCGTTTCTCAATTATTCACAACTAACACTCATTTTCATAATTGTGTATTTTCAAATGATCTTTAAACAATTATCAAATAAATTTTCGTTTTTTTAAACTAAATATTTGATTAATAAATGTAAAGTAACACCACGTGTGAAACAATTAATAACTCAATCGCGTAGTTGTTTAAAGTTAAAAAAATGAACGTACTCCCATATGTACTCTAGACAAATGATAAATTATTGTTTCTATTATTATAAAAATTGAGTAAATATTCATTTATGAAGAATGCTCCTACCAAAAAAAAAAAAAAAACTTGAGAAATGTAATTTTGTTGTGTTAAATTTAAAACAGTTCATCAAAAGTCACAAGAATGTGGTTGGCAAAGTGGTAGAGTCTCTCATTTAAGATCAAGAGGTCTTGGGTTCAAACTATGGATGAGGCAATATATTTAAAATTATTTGTAGTTGTCAAAATGGAGGTGGGGAAGGGTGGTTGGAGGTCCGGCTGTGGTGGTGGTGGCCAGTGGCCGCCGGCGGTGGGTGGCTGCAGCGGTCAGTGATGGTTAAAGGTAAAGGTGGGTGTCAAAATGGTCAATGATTAGAGGTGTGAGAGGATTCTATTTGAGGTGGGGGTATTTTTGCCATTTAAAAAGTGCAAGGGAATAATTGGTAAAATTGATTTGAACCTAAGGTCTCTAAGGTAGAATATGAATTGTTGTGTTTTTATTAGCAAACTAGTAGTGCACCTGTGCGATGCACGGGATATATAAAGCTAATTTCTTTTTTTAAAACAAATATAATTAAAGAAAAAAAATATTTACACTATTAACACTAATTAAATGATAAAATTTTATAAAAGTCAATTTAAAAAAAAATTACTAAATATTATAAATATACTATATAAATGAATTTACAATGTATACGTAGATAATATATATATATATATATATATATATATATATATATATATATATATATAGCATGATATAATAGTAGTGTAAAATTCACAATCATTTTGAAAATCAGTTGTATATATAAAAAAAAATTGATCCTTAGGGTACCTAAATAAACAATTATTGACCTACTAAACCACTATTTAAATTCAAATATATTTTATTAAATATATTTTCAGGGTGCAAATATATATATATATATGTCAAATTCCATTTTGTATTCTGGAACAAATTTTACTATATGGTGATATTTTATATCTAAACTCATCGCACTTTCCCCCTGTCAACCCGAGATTAAAAAATTCCGGCATAATTGATCATGTGCATGTTATATCAATTTTATTTCGGTCATTTTCTTTCAACTTTTTATTCTTTTTAATATTATATTTCCAGATTTATATCAAATAATATATTTTTTAATTTCTAAAATATGAAATAAACAGTATTTTCTTTCTATCAAATTATTCTATTTTATTGATAATATTGTTAAAATGTCTCATGTAAAAACTGTAGTAGGCTTTTATCTATTTTTACTCTATAGAAACTAATTATCAAAATATTTGCTCCTATAATATGAGTTATTTTAAATAATATATACTAATGAAAGTTAATAAAAGTAAATTTTCTAAAATATTATGAATAAATCTAGAGAATATTATTCATCACCATCTTTACAAAATTGAGGAAGTATTACATATTATTGGTTTGCTTATAACTAAGTTGATAAAACAATGATGAATTATTTATAAATTCACGAAGAATATTTTTGTAAATAGTGAAAGTAGTGGATAATTGTTACTTCTAGTGTTGCGTTTTTTTTTTTTTTTTCTTTTTTGAAATTTGAAATGAACATTTATTTTTTAGGCGGAAGATGCAGCACTTTATTTTAAATCACCCACAACACAATAAATTCCTGTACCCACTATTTAAATTTAAATATATTTTGATTGAATATATTTTTCAGGTTGCAAATTTATACTATGTCAATTCCATTTGTATTAGTAACAAATTTTACTATATGGTGATATTTTATATTAAAAATCATTAAACTTTCCCCATGTCCAACATAGATTAAAAATTTCAACATAATTGATCATGTTCATATACTATTATTATTTTTTTAAGCAAAGTAAAAATTAATTGTATTCCATGCAAACATCGAGATGTGCATATACTGTTTTGGTCATTCTCATTTTAAATTTTATTCTCTATAATATTATATCTCCAGATTTATATCAAAAAATATTTTTTAAAAAATTTTATTCTATCTCCCCCTTTCTACTCTATAGAAACTAATTAATTGTGCTCCTATAATATGATTTATTTTTTTAAAAAATATACTTATGAAAGTTAATAAAAGTATAATTTTAAAAAATAATATGATTAAATCAAGATAATATTATTAAAAATAAATGAAACGTTTTTACAAAAGTGTTACTCACTCCGTCCCGGTTTAAGGTTCTTAGTTTGACTTTGCACGCTTATTAAGAAATCAAGTGTAAAACAAAGAAAAATGAGTCAACAAAAGTAGGGAGGTGAGGATATAATTGTCCAAACACTATTCATAAAGCAAATGAGTGAAAAGTAAGTTAGGTAAGTAATGGTTTTCTTGTAATTAAATGAACTTTTTGAGGGCAAGATTCTCCAAAGCACTGTTCATATTTTTCCATTTATGGAATAAAGTGTTGAAACAATATTATACCCCTGATACCAATTGTTGGAACAATATTATACCCCTGTTCATAAAGCATGAAAGCTTTCTTTAAAGAACTCAACTCAAACTAAAAATGAGCGGGGCTCTGATACCTATTGTTGGAACAATATTATACCCCTGAATGCCACACTCATATTTAGTAAAAGATTGAGGAAGAGATGAAGCGGAAGCGTTAGGAATATACCTGTTGAATCCATAGCAATAACTTGAAGGGAGAACTTAAGATGAAGAAGAATATGTAGGAAAATGATCTTCTAAATGATAATGTCTCTTAAACTCACAATGTCTTCTTAACAATAATGAAGATTATTTAGTATGAGAGAATAGGAAATCAAGTAGTCTCTAGGGTTGATGGAAGACCCTTTATATAGGAGACAAGGTGACATTTCACTTAGGGACCACACCCTTTCAAGCTACCCTTTCAAGCTTGATGATGTTGTATTACCCTTTTTCCCATCACAATTAGATAATTATACATCAAAAGGAATTCTACACATTTTATTATTGTTGACTATACTTTATATTAATATTATAGACATGATTTTATTTATGGAAGTGCTAAATAATTTGCAAGCCATAATGATCTAACAATCTCCCACTTGGGTTGCAAGACAAATTTCTTCCTTTTAAATCATGAATATAACATAAATAACAACCCAAATGTGCACTTTGTTGTTACTTATAACAATCTCGTCCATTAGCCATATAAGTATAGGACTAAAGGGGCAGTCGTTGTAATTGATTCGCAACTAAACCCACTATAATCACATATACCAATCCAACTAAACGACATAGATCAAAAGTATAGATGTGTAGCATGGAACATAATGAATATATACATATTCTCCAACTAGTCCAACTTTAACCAAATGAGATCAAACTTTAAAATAAAGAACAATAAATTGAAGAAACAACACAAACTCCCACTATATTAAATGTTATCAAAAAGTTGTTACACCCATATGAGCAACATGCTCGTGAAACACTAAAGGTGATAACGCCTTAGTAAACGGATCCGCTAACATAGAGTTTGTACCAATAAGTTGTATTTTTATTTGTTCTTTTTGTACCCTCTCTCTTACAACAAGAAATTTAATGTCAATGTGTTTAGACTTTGACGAGCTCTTGTTATTGTTGGAGTACAAGACCGCTGCCCTATTGTCACAATATAGCTTAATAGGTCTTTCGACGCTATCGACAATACGCAGCCCCTTAGTGAATTTATGCAGCCATATAGCTTGATTGGATGCCTCGAAACAAGGAACGAACTCGGCTTCCATGGTGGAGGAAGTAACGAGTGTCTGTTTGGCACTTCTCCAAGAAATTGCTTCACCGGCTAATGTGAAGACATACCCAGACGTTGATTTACGGCTGTCTTGGCATCCAGTAAAGTCGGAATCGGAATACCCAATGATCTCAAAATGATCCGACTTTGAATATGTAAGCATGTAGTCCTTTGTGTTTTGTAAGTACCGCATCACTCTTTTGGCTGCGACCCAATGTTCTCTCCCCGGATTGCTTTGGTATCTACCAAGCATCCCAACAATAAAAGCTAAGTCTGGACGAGTACAGACTTGAGCATACATTAAGCTTCCTAGTGCTGATGCATAAGGGATATTTTTCATATACTTGGTTTCAAAATTGTTTTTGGGACATTGATCGAGACTGAATTTATCTCCTTTAGATACTGGGGTGTCATGTGGTTTACAGTTTTGCATGCTAAACCTTTGTAATACCTTCTCTATATAGGCCTTTTGTGATAATCCTAAAGTACCTCGTGAGCGATCACGGTGTATTTGGATTCCTAATACAAAAGATGCCTCACCAAGATCTTTCATTTCAAATTTGTTTGAAAGAAATTTCTTAGTTTCTTTTAGAAGGTTTATATCATTACTGGCTAGCAAAATATCATCCACATATAAGACTAAGAATATAAACTTACTCCCACTGAACTTATGGTATATACAATCTTCACCAATATTCATTTCAAAGCCAAATGAAAGAATTACTTGGTTAAATTTGAGATACCATTGACGGGAAGCTTGCTTGAGCCCATAAATGGATTTCTTAAGTTTACAAACTAAATGATTAGTTTGTTCCAAATCATCCACCATTTCTGGTTTCTTCATATAGATGGTTTCCTCAATGTCTCCATTGAGAAAAGCTGTCTTAACATCCATTTGATGAAGCTCAAGGTCATAATGTGCTACTAATGCCATAATGATCCTAAAGGAGTTTTTAGAAGATACCGGAGAGAATGTTTCTTTGTAATCAATACCTTCCTTTTGAGTGAAACCTTTAGCAACTAGACGAGCCTTATGTCTCTCCACATTTCCTTGTGAATCCCTTTTGGTTTTAAATATCCATTTACAACCAATAGGTTTCACATCCTTCGGTAATGGGACAAAGATCCCAAACGTCGTTGTCTTTCATAGATTTCAACTCTTCATTAATGGCATTGATCCACTTATGAGAATTAGGACTATTAATGGCTTGATGGAAGGTGAGAGGCTCATCTCCCACTAAACCTAAGTGTCCTTCATTCTCGGCTAGATACACCTCATAATCATCCGAGATGGCACTTCTTCTTACTCTATTTGATCTTCTTAAAGGCACCGGTTCTTCCTCATTTTGAGGTTGTTGAATTTCCTCATTTTGATCAACATTTTCATGTTGTTCAATATTTATAGGGGAGTCAATATTTTGAATTTGTTCCTCTTGAATTTCAGGTACAAGTACTTGATTTTCAATTGGAACTACTAAGGGAATAGGTATAGAAATGGATTCCTCCTCTTCCTTAAATTCAAAATTATTATTCCTAATTTCCCCTCTAAACTCAACATCCTCAAAAAACCTAGCATTTCCCGTTTCAAAAAACGTTCTAGATTTCGGGTTGTAAAATTTATAGCCCCTTGATCTCTCGGCATACCCTACAAAGTAGCAACTAACTGTCTTAGCGTCCAGTTTTCCTTCGTTAGGCCTATAAGGCCTAGCTTCTGCTGGACAACCCCAAACATGAAGATGATTTAAGGACGGTTTCTTATTCGTCCATAATTCATAAGGGAATTTATTGTTAGTAGCCTTAGAGGGAGCCCTATTGAGAAGATAAGTTGCGGTTTTTAAAGCATCGCCCCATAATGAGTGAGGTAAAGAAGTATTAGAAACCATACTTCTTACCATTTCCTGAAGGGTTCTATTACGTCTCTCAGCTACACCATTCATGCTAGGCGAACCCGGCATAGTGTACTGAGGGACAATCCCACACTCTTCTAAGTAGCGAGCAAAAGGACCCGGACGTTGTTCTCCCGAACCGTCATTCCGACCATAGTATTCACCACCTCGATCGGATCTAACGTTCTTAATAGTCTTACCCAGTTGATTTTCAACTTCGGCTTTAAAAGACTTGAAAACGTCCAAAGATTGAGACTTTTCATGAAGTAAATAAATGTATCCATATCGAGAGTAGTCGTCTATGAACGTAATAAAATATTGTTGACCATTCTAAGAAGGAGAAGGGAATGGCCCACAAATATCCGTATGTATTAGTTCTAAGACGCTTGATGCTCTCGAGGATACTTTTCTTTTCGAGTTTGTAAACTTTCCTTTTAGGCATTCAATGCAAAAGTCCTTTTCAGGAACATCAAGTTTATTTATGATTCCTTCTGACACAAGCTTATCAATTCTCCTTTTGGAGATATGACCCAAACGCCTATGCCATAAGGTATAAGAATTTTCACTTGAAAACTTTCGCTTCTTAGATTTAGTTTCATTATTATGGGACTCATTGATTGTTTGAGTAGTGTTAAGCAAATAAAGATTATCACTACTCGATAAAGTACTAGTACCAACAATAATGGAATTGAAATATAAATCACATCTATTATTACCAAATGAACAAGGGTAACCCTCTTTGTCCAAAACAGTGATAGATATTAAATTTCTTCTAAACGAAGGTACAATAAAAGTATTATTTAATACAAAATAATATCTTGTACTTAACAACAATCTAAAGGTTCCAATGCCTATGACTTCTACCGGGTTCCCAGCTCCTATATAGATGAATCTTTCATCCTCGCTAGGTCTTCGGTAATTCAGGCAACCCTGCATAGACATACTAATGTGAGTTGTTGCACCAGAATCCAATCACCATGTATATGAAGGAATTGAAACTAAATTAGCCTCAGTACAAACAAGACCAAATGACATACCTTTCTTAGCACGCCAAGCGTGATACTTAGGGCAGTCATACTTCATGTGCGTAGGGTCCTTGCAAAAGAAGCACTTCTTTTCCTTACGATCATCAGATGATCCTTTAGGCTTCTTATTGCTTGTTACCGCAATTTCCTTCCCTCTTCTCTTAGTCCCATGAGAAGAGGTCGATGCTAAATGAGCACCTTCAATTTTAGGTTGCTTCAACCTATCTTCCTCTTGAGTCACATGTGAGATTAATTCATTAATATCCCACTTGTCTTTCTGACAATTATAGGTCACCTCAAAGTGACCAAACTGAGGAGGAAGAGAAATCAACACTAAATGGACGAGAAGATCTTCCGATATCTCTAACTTAAGTCCTTTTAGTTTAGTTGATAAGTGAAGCATTTCTAAAATATACTCCCTTAAGTTCCCGGTACCCTTGTACTTCATGGAAACAAGCTTTCTTAAACAAGAACTTGTTTCCGACTTTTCGCTTTTGGCAAAGCACCGTTCAAGGGTCTCAAGAAAGGTTTTAGCATCAACGTCCTCGGGGACACTGTTAAGAAATGCCTCCGGAACGACATTTTTCATGATCATAAGACTTACGCGATTAGAGCGTTTCCACTTCTCAGAGTTCAAGCGGTCCTCGGCGGTGCTATCTTCACTAAGAGGAAGAGGAATAGGCTCCCTAAATGCGAGGTCTATGTCCATGCAGCCCAAGATCATAGTAATTTTGTTTTTCCAAGTTTTAAAGTTTGTCCCATTAAGCATCGGAATTGTGCTCATCGCAGCAGTAATAGAAGAAGCGTTAAGTAAATCTGGGAATCGAGAACAAGAATGAATACAAAACAATAATAAGTAACTACATTATGAATTAAAAGATTAATTATATCAAATGAAATCCATCAATAAAGCAATTAACATGACATCAAAACTAATCTTTGGATTGCGAATTGACTCATAAATAATTACTTTAGATGACAAGTAATTTGAACAATATTTGATTAAATACTTAATCTTCCTTTGGGTAGTCTTAAGCATTTAATAAAATTACTAAATGTTCATTTTATATGTCATCACATGAATGCTTAAGACTTTCTTAGTACGTGGCGTTGTTCAACCTTAGTCGTTCCACCAATCCGTTCGGATGGTTGAGGAGACCAGTCAAGGTTTCCAGCCTGATATACCATCGTTAGTCAAATGTCAAGATCTTCTTTGGAAAATTCAAGTCATTCATATCTTAAACATTCAACACTTTAATAATTTTGCATTTAAATAACGTTAATCACTTAGGTGATAATATTATTTAAATAATGAATAAAATTATTTAAGCATATAATTAATCCAAGCTTTAAGGTTTGAAAAATGAATGTTTTGTTCAAAAAAAAAAAAAATTGTGCAAAATTCAATTCTGATTCTTCTTGCGGCACACTTTGCACGACCATGCTAAAATTTATCCGACAATGCATGTTTTCACGGTACAAAGAGCACGGCCGTGCTAAAACAAAGACACGACCGTGCCAAACGAAAAAAAAAATCTGCACTTCTTTGATTTTTGTCCAAATTTTCCAAAAGGCATTTAATAACAAGTAGATCCACATGGTATGTACTTAAAACATAAAACCATGTTATTTAAGGATAATCTTGTTTTAAATTTAATGGAATCAAGTGAGTAGATCCACATGGTATGCAAAAGACATAAAACCATGTTATGAAGGGATAGTCACACTTGAATCATTGAGTTTTAATGAACAAAACTTTCAAACCATTTTTCTTAATTTTAGATGAAGATCATTAGTACTTTATAAGAGTCCCTAATCAACATCAAAACCTTATGATTCAACAGGGAAAATGAATCAAAGTAAAGCATGAAAGCTTTCTTTAAAGAACTCAACTCAAACTAAAAATGAGCGGGGCTCTGATACCAATTGTTGGAACAATATTATACCCCTGAATGCCACACTTATATTTAGTAAAAGATTGAGGAAGAGATGAAGCGGAAGCGTTAGGAATATACCTGTTGAATCCATAGCAATAACTTGAAGGGAGAACTTAAGATGAAGAAGAATATGTAGGAAAATGATCTTCTAAATGATAATGTCTCTTAAACTCACAATGTCTTCTTAGCAATAATGAAGATTATTTAGTATGAGAGAATAGGAAATCAAGTAGTCTCTAGGGTTGATGGAAGACCCTTTATATAGGAGACAAGGTGACATTTCACTTAGGGACCACACCCTTTCAAGCTACCCTTTCAAGCTTGATGATGTTGTATTACCCTTTTGCCCATCACAATTAGATAATTATACATCAAAAGGAATTCTACACATTTTATTATTGTTGACTATACTTTATATTAATATTATAGACATGATTTTATTTATGGAAGTGCTAAATAATTTGCAAGCCATAATGATCTAACATAAAGCAACTAAGAACCTTGACCTGGGACATACCAAAAAGGAAAGTAAGAACCTTAAACTGGGACGGAGGGAGTACATATTATTTGTTTGCTTATAACTAAGTTTTTTTTTTGAAGGGTCTTATATATAACTAAGTTAATAAAACAATGATGCCTTAATTATTATATAATCATGAAGAATATTTTTGAAAATAGTGAAAGTATTGGATAATTTTTACTACTTATTTTTAATCACTCAGTACGTAACAAATTCCTGTCTCATCGCGATTACTTTCTTCCTCTTTCCTTCTTTATTTCCAAAAAAAAATAATCTCTTCAATTTATTAACATCTAAATCTTTTTACTATTTATTTACACCAATTTCCTTGCAAATCTTTTTTTTTTTTTTTTTTAACAATCAAACATATTTTATTAATAGATGCAAACAACAATGAGTTGACTATCCACAAACACCGGATGCACAACCCAAACAGTGGGGCTTACAAACGTTACTGAAAATGTCAATGGCCTTGGGTTTTAGAAAGTGTTATCGAAGGTGTTGACAGAGCAACGATAACACTTTGGGCAACACTTACACACACGAACAAAAAACAGTTTCTGAAAAGAGTTTGCAGCGGAAATTTGAGACAGAGAGATAATATTTTCACAAGTTATATAAATATATAACTTGTGGTAGCCTCATGGCCAAAAAGGACTTTCACTAGAAGTATTTCTCTTAAGTACAAAGTCTAAACAACTCCTATCCTCTAAAGAAAATAAGAGTACAAAATGTGCTAGATACAAGAACCTTCAATAAAGAAATAACACTCACATCACAATCAAAAGGCTAGACCAATTTAGTCTTCAACAAATAGTTCATTCAAGAACTAGATTGTGATGTTGGAATGAGTGTTATAACATCACTAGCAACAATGGTCTAAGAACATGTGAGCTCTCTCTCTCTCTCAAGATGTGTGTTGTATGTTGTGTTTGCCGTGTCTTCCATATTCACCTCCTCTTGCTATTTATAGGCTTTAGGAACTTGGAAGTTACTCCAATAATGGGTTGGAGAGGATGCAAAAACGTGGTGTAGTGGAGGGAGAGAGTGCCGAGCCTTGGGGATGTTTATTTCCACATTTCCTATAAAATAGGAACAACTTCTTTGTGCCCAAGTCATAGCTCCGCCTTGTTGTACCACCTTGCATCATCGCCTTGTACATTTTATTCCATCATCTCAGCCGTTTGAATGGGTCAATTACCCATGTGTTAGTTATGCACAAATCCCACATGCTTGAATGGATAAAATTCCATTTTATCCATAACTCCTTTTTAACTTCCTTGCAATATTCTAGCATATATTATACCTGAAAATTGGACCAACATAAACAATAAACTTGCACAAATATTAGTCATTAGTCCAATAATTTTGTGAATAAATGATGAAACTATTATAAATCCCGTCTGGGGTAACACTGTTGGCAGCACTTGTGGTAGCACCACATTTCTGCACTAACAATCTCCCCCTTAGTTTCACATTTCTTCACAAAATAAATATGTGATGTTCCTGCAAGACAAAGTTAGATAAATCTCCCCCTTAAAATAAAGTCTCCTTTAATGTAAGATCTCATTCAAAAATGAAATCAAATGTTGTAACATTTTCCCAACATCAAACATTAATAGGATCAACATTTCAATCTCGCTCTAGATATCAAACTCCCCCTTAATATGAATTCCATTAAAAATAGAATCCGAAACACTTTCTTTCACCACATGTGCATGATTACCGGTTCATCACATTTTCTCCCCCTTTTTGTGAAGAAAGAAAATGAAAAGCATTTATGCAAAATAAAATATGAACCTTAAAACACGTAGTGCTATAAGTGTTGTCAGTGATGTTAACACTGACGGCAACATTGCCAAAAATAAATAAGGAAAAATTTGAAACATTGAGTTGAGACAGAGAGAGGTAGAAGAAGGTAGGAAGAGAGAGTAACAATGGGATTTCGGAGAGTGGTTTTAAGACTAGATGGATTTGATTACAAATTTAGGTAATCCACAAACAATGACTAATATTTTCTAGTCTCTATGGAAAACAAACTTCAACAAGCCAACCAAAAGATTCGTTTTTTTTTTTTTTTTTTTTTTTTTTTAATGAAAAAGAAAAGAAAAAAATACAAATAAAATAATCAGAGTTGTACAAAGATAAAATCCAAAATTTCAAATTTCAAATCAAAGTTATGACATTTCAAATTTTAAATTTTATCCTTGTATAGCTCAAGTAACTAAAATAATTAAAGAAACAAAGGATTTTATAAAAAAATGATCTCAAAAACTCTGTAGACTTTTTGAAATTCAAATTTTAATCAGAAAATCCCGAAGAATAAAAATTAAAAAAAACTAATGTAGCACCTACTGATGTGTTGATGACAATGTTGGCAACACTTAGGATAACACATCAGAACAGATCCCCTTGAAAATTTTTATGATATTTTTCCTTTTATTTCGCACTTTAGGCAAACCTTTTAAATCATTTTTACACCTTTTTATTTACAAGGTAGCCTCGTAGTAGCGAGCTCCGTGCCCCGAGTCTTTATAAGGTGTAGAAAATTTTGTGTTAGATTTCATACTGTTCAAGTAGGATACACTGTAGCCGCGAACTCCATGTTCCTAATACTAAGTATAAAGCCAACACTTTATACTCCCATTTGGCAAAGAAGCATCGTCGCAGCGAACGCCGTGCCCCGAGTTACTTTGGGAATATATAATGCTTTTGCCTATTTCAATTTTCACACATTTATTGTTTAGGGACTTTGTCACTTTAAGCACATGAGGGGAACCTTTTCTAACTTGTTAACCTAAGTATAAATCATATCAGAACATAAAGGTCTGCAAGTGCGGCTTTAAAAAGACTAAAACAATTTTATTTTATTTTTTTATTTTTTTTAATAAAAATTCGCAGTGTTGCTATCAGTGTGGTAACACCAATGACAACACTTCGAGGCTGCGGAATAAACAAAGAAAACAAATATAATTTTTTTTAATAAAAAAAATATTGTACAACAACATCCGCAAGATGGTAGATTAATTGAGACAAAAAATCAGAAATTTGGTAAAAGTTGTAGCAATTGAATATTTAGTGTCAATATGCTCTATTTGAATAAATTTCTTTCAACCAAAACTCTTAAAAAGTGATGACGAATCCAAGTATCATTATGAGAAAATTGTTCAAGCTTATATTGCATAACTTGAATCCAATCACCATATTTAAATGTCTCAAAAAAAATTACAGGTGCAAGAGAAAATACAAACAAGAGTGTCTTACCTTAGCGTATGTGGTAGACATACACACATACCTTACGATTTCTCGATAATCACCCGGTCTTGTTTGTATCCCACCACTTACTCCCCCTATCATTTGGGATATGCGATGATTCTTTTGGAGTCTTGAGGGATGTCTCTTGACCTGATCATGAACATCCTCATAAAGGTTTTCATGAATTTTATTTTGTGTAACTGGACTGAAATCTGAGACTTCAGCATCTCTTGAATGTTCTGCAGAGTCCATTAACTTTAGATGCCACAAAATTGTGTCATCTACTTGAGCTCTATTGCATGTTTCTTGTCCATAAGCATGATAACACGTGTCATTAGACCTTTTTCCTGTCATAACACAAGTGTTAGTGTGATTAAAAACTTCACAAGTATTTTTATTAAACTTTACCTCCAAGTCTTTATCACACAATTGTCCTATGCTAATTAGGTTGGCCATCAACCCCCTAACATACAATACATTGCTCAATTTTGGGAATCCAGGAATATCTAGTGTCCCTTTCCCAATAATTTCACTTTTGGTTCCTCCCCCGTAAGTCACTAAGCCTCCACAAACAGATTCATAGTTTTTTAGAAAGTTTTTGTTACCCGTCATATGGTGTGAACATCCACTATCAAAGTACCATGAACCTGCATCGTTAGTCTTTAAGGCAGTGTAAACATCATCATATTTCACACCGGTCTTGGGTACACAATTTTTTGTGTGAACAATATTGATTTTCTGTCCAAGAGTGTTATCACTAGTGTTGGGCAACATTTCTGGCAACACCTGATTCTGAGAATTAGTGTTGTCACTGATGTTGGGCCACACAGGTGACGACATCATGTTTTTAGACAAATTATTTTTTAGTTTATAACAAAAAGGTTTAATGTGTCCATGAGCATTCAAATAATGACATATAAACTTTCTTTTCGTGGACTTTTTCATTGAATAAACCTTTATAATTGCTTTTTCTTTCACAAAAATAGTTTTGTCATTTTCATCAAAAAGATGTTTAACAGTATTGTCAAAAGAATTTTGAAACCCAATACCTGCCCTGCGAGGCTTATCCAACTTGAGTACTTCATCCAACTTTGAAGTTCCAGCGTTGAGCTTTTTGAAAGTGGCTTCAGCTAAGGTCAATTTCGACCTCATCTTATCAAGTTCAACATCCCTTTTTGAAAGGAGGACCTCCAGCTTTTTCAATGAGTTTCTCAACTCATCATTTGAGTTTTTTAACTCATCATTCTCCTTTGTTAGAATCTCTACCTTCTTGTGCTCTATTTTCCATTCTTTAAAAAGCGCCTCGTAGAGATCCTTTAGCCCATCAATGAGCTCATCTTTGCTTAAATCATTCTCATCCGGACTTCCTGTATCAACATCAATTGAA
Organism: Campanula takesimana; assembly: GCA_026119855.1. NCBI lineage: Eukaryota > Viridiplantae > Streptophyta > Magnoliopsida > Asterales > Campanulaceae > Campanula > Campanula takesimana. The sequence continues at coordinate 739,674 of JAOWBW010000608.1, read as the reverse complement.
CCATGAAAGCATAAAATGTCAGAAAAAAACAGAAGTATTATACCTGCTCAGTGTTGGGCTTGGTGTTATCGCACTTCGGGCAACACCAGACACAACACCTTCTGAATCTGACAATGATTGCTCCCAAACCGTGGTCAACATGGCTGATTGGTCAGGTTCGTTAGTGTATGATGACCCTCTTACCACACTCTCACTCAGGGAATCATGATTTGAGCCATCAAGAATAGAAAGTCTCTCAAGAGATAGTTTAGCAAGACCTAAAGCCATGACAACTGGACCAAACACTTAGTATGTCAAGTGTCCAGCTCTGATGCCAATTGAAAATGTCAATGGCCTTGGGTTTTAGAAAGTGTTATCAAAGGTGTTGACAGAGCAACGATAACACTTTGGGCAACACTTACACACACGAACAAAAAACAGTTTCTGAAAAGAGTTTGCAGCGGAAATTTGAGACAGAGAGATAATATTTTCACAAGTTATATAAATATATAACTTGTGGTAGCCTCATGGCCAAAAAGGACTTTCACTAGAAGTATTTCTCTTAAGTACAAAGTCTAAACAACTCCTATCCTCTAAAGAAAATAAGAGTACAAAATGTGCTAGATACAAGAACCTTCAATAAAGAAATAACACTCACATCACAATCAAAAGGCTAGACCAATTTAGCCTTCAACAAATAGTTCATTCAAGAACTAGATTGTGATGTTGGAATGAGTGTTATAACATCACTAGCAACAATGGTCTAAGAACATGTGAGCTCTCTCTCTCTCTCTCAAGATGTGTGTTGTATGTTGTGTTTGCCGTGTCTTCCATATTCACCTCCTCTTGCTATTTATAGGCTTTAGGAACTTGGAAGTTACTCCAATAATGGGTTGGAGAGGATGCAAAAACGTGGTGTAGTGGAGGGAGAGAGTGCCGAGCCTTGGGGATGTTTATTTCCACATTTCCTATAAAATAGGAACAACTTCTTTGTGCCCAAGTCATAGCTCCGCCTTGTTGTACCACCTTGCATCATCGCCTTGTACATTTTACTCCATCATCTCAGCCGTTTGAATGGGTCAATTACCCATGTGTTAGTTATGCACAAATCTCACATGCTTGAATGGATAAAATTCCATTTTATCCATAACTCCTTTTTAACTTCCTTGCAATATTCTAGCATATATTATACCTGAAAATTGGACCAACATAAACAATAAACTTGCACAAATATTAGTCATTAGTCCAATAATTTTGTGAATAAATGATGAAACTATTATAAATCCCGCCTGGGGTAACACTGTTGGCAGCACTTGTGGTAGCACCACATTTCTGCACTAACAGTTACAAACGTAAAAGAAGCCAAAGAAATACAATCGTGATATTGGCTTGACGATCAACAAACCATACTGAAAAATGCTTATGCACACGAAACACACTTCGGTATATCGGAAGGAGGCTCAAAATCCATAAAAGGAATGTTTTTTATACTTTTTTTATTTGGTGGGTCCTACATGTCATACACACAACAACTATCCACTAACTATTCCCTACCACACTTTCTCTCTCCCACTAACTTTCTACACTCACAACCCTATAACCCATTTTTTATATTTTATAACAAAAAAGATCTTTATCTTACTTTTTGAACCCAAAAATTTTTTCACTCTTAAAATAAGACGGAAGGAGTATCTTCTTTTAGAAAATGTCTATGTATTTAGCCAAAAGTAAAAGAATACAACTCTTAAGATTGACTACACAGACACAATATTCAAAGCTAATTCATTCCTCTTTTTAATTAATTTATTTATTTTGACAAAACATTCAAAGTTAACTCCAGCTTTTTCGTTATTTTTTGGCTTCTTACCAGAGATGAGTTTTTTTTTTTTTTTTTTTTTTTTTTTTTGAAATGCTATCCAAAGATGAGTTAAAAATTTAAATTGATATTCTTTCAGTCTAGTTTATTTCCCAAATAAATTAGAAACCTTCAGATATAGGCAAACCCACCCTCCCACTCAAATTAGGCTCCGTTTGTTTCGCGGAAAATAACTTCCGGAAAACGATTTCTTGGAAAATGTTTTCCGGAAAACGATTTCTTGGAAAATGTTTTCCGGAAAATGTAATTTCCACTGTTTGGTGAATTTTAAGAAAATGCTTTCCGGAAAACTTTTTTAGATACATTAATTTTGATCACCTAAAGTATATATTAAAAAGAAATAATCAATAAATTAGTCATTATCTCCAATTTCAATTATAAAGTAAAATGGAAATGTAGTTTTGTAATTATAATGGACTAAAGTTAATAATTTAACATATTGCAAAATATTCATAAAAATAAAATATTTTTAGACATTTTTTAATTAACTGGGTATATTTAAAAAATAATTTTCGTAAAACAAAAATTGGAGTTAAAACAAAAATTGAAGTGTTAGCATTTTCCGGAAAACGTTTTCCTTAGGTGGAGGTAAGGAAAACGTTTTCCTTAGGAATGGAGGAAAACCACTTCCTCGGAAAACATTTTCCCCATTTTCCGGTGTTACAAACACCGAAAAATGGGGAAAATGTTTTCCGGAAGTTGTTTTCCGCCAAACAAACGGAGCCTTAATGTCAGCTTTTCCATCCCTCCCAAATAAGCTCATCAATCATTTCCTGTTATCTAGCCTTGAAATATACCGTCCCACATACTCCCTCGGTCACATCTTAAACTTCAAAAAAAAAGTGGGCTCAAGAATTAAGATGAGAATCTTTATATTATAAAATATAGATAGTAAGGTAGAGTGTTGTGAGTATAGAAAGTGGGTAGGAGAAAAAAAGTGGGGTAAGGAATAGTTAGTGGATAGTTGTTGTGTGTATGACATGTAGGTCCCACTAAATAAAAAAGTATAAATAAGTTTCCATTTTGGGATTTCGAAGTTTAAGATGGGACGCCAAAAATGAAAATTTTTGAAGTTTAAGATGAGACGGAGGGAGTATTCATATACGGTATAGACATATACTCCATCGGTATCATTTTAAACTTACGAAAATTTCCATTTTTAGGTGTGCCATTTTAAATTTCAAAACCTAAAAAGGAAAGTTTTTTATATTCTTTATTTGTGGGCCCTACATGTCATACTCGCAACAATTACCCACTAACTATTCTCTACCCCATTTTCTCTCTCCTACCAAACCATCTACACTCACAACACATCACCTTTTTTTTAATTTTTGAACCCAAAAGTTTTTTGAATTTTAAATTGAGACGGAGGGAGTACGCGTGTGTGTGTGTGTGTGTGTGTATATGTGTGTGTGTGTGTGTGTGTGTGTGTATGAGGAATGCAAAATATCTTACCCAATTTCCCCATTCTTTTTTTTATAAGCTCACAATATTTACCATTTTCCTTTCATAAATCATTGCATTTTTCATAATCTCTTCTAAATAACCATTTTTTTTCTTCTTATAAAAACTCTTCCAAATAATTATTTCACTTCCGTAATCACTTCTCTTATCATCTCCCAATCTTTCTCCTTAACCCATTTTTTGTAACTTCAAAAACCTATTAACCTGGTCAATACTTATTTTCAATCTAATATTGACCCTATTTTATTGAATACTAATTCCTTTTCTCGGATTTTCTTAATAGTACATTCTTTTTCCATGCTATATCCCAACCCAAAAACAATTCACCCAGCATCCTCCATCTACATTCTTTATGATTTGGTGTTGTTAATCAACGCTAAGTTTAGGGAATAGATTGAATTAGAACCAATCACTTCACATGATTGGTCAAACATGCCTTTTTTATTATTGTATTGTCTATAAAGTATAAAGAGAATAAGATAATGAAAATCCATTTTTGAAGGAAAAAAATCTCATCAAGTTGGGTAGTACCTTCCATTTGATGTTTCCTCTTATTGTTCCTTGCCTTTTCATTCTTCTCCGACGATCATATTCCCCGTTTGCACCCCCTCCGTTCGTGTATCTGTTCATCACCATTAGCATGCGTCGTTTCGTGTGTTTCCCTTCTTCAACCGTGAAGGCAAAGCTTCTATCATTAACAATACATATAATAGTAGATTCACTGGGAGCCTTTGTGTTTACCAAGACTGTCAATCTCCCCAAAACTCATTGAACTTTTTTTTTTTTTTAACAATTTATTGTTACTTAAATGCAATCTAAGCGAAAAAAGAAACTTAGGATATTTTTCTATTTTTTTGTCCATTATTTTGTCTAATGTATTTATCAGAAAGATTGATCTCCTCTTGAATGTAAAGAAGGAGAATGAGAATGTTAAAAAGTGAACTGAAGTTTGGAAGGAGAATAGACATGGTCATAAAGCAAGAAGAGGGAAGGGTTTTGAAAAACTTCTTCAATGTTTACATTCATCTCTCAAAACAGTTTGGCTAAATAAGTTAACTATACATTGTCAAAATTAAATAACTAATGAATAGTGTATTTAATTAACATAGTCTATTTTAGGCAACCTAATTTTTGGCGGGAAAACTCATTATTTCCTTATTTAGAGACTATTCTCTTTTATATATATATATAGATATATAGATACCACATTCCCCCAAGGATTTATTGGCAAAATATTCCTTCAGCCCCACTACAAGTGACCCCGATAGCTACGGAGATTAAAAATAAATAGTATAATATTATTAATGGAGGATGGGTTGTGAGTATGAAAAGTAAAATGGTAGGAGAAAGAATAAGTGGTAGGAATAACAAGTACATTGTTGTTGTTAGTATGACATTTGAGTCCTATTAAATAAAAAATTATAAGAAAATTACTATTTTGGGTCGTATCAAACGGAAAGAAGTCTCATTTATAATGAGACGGAAAGAGTATATTCTTTCAACTTCCAATGGCGTACGTGAAGATTCTCCAATGTTCTTGTAGAGATCCGCGGCGACGGAACAATAGTTTAAAATTGCTTCAATTTCCTTAACTTCTCTGTAAGCATAATATGTTTTAGACCAAATTGCAATTTGGTTACGTGAGTTTGTACTATTTTTGTAATTTTATTCTCATGTTTGTAAATTGTGCAACCCGATTCCAGTGTTTGACAATTTGTTGCAAATTAGTGTAAAAACAAACGAAGTGTTAGTTTTTTGACGGAAAAGCAGTTATGTGCCGTTCACATGACTTTTCTAAAGGTATATTTGTCATTTTGTTCACATGTGTGCAACTCCCGTGCGTGTTGTGTGTGGAGGGTTGTTCCATCTCCTTCATTATAATGCTAACAATCTCACTCTTCCTCTATTAATACGCCAATAACCTCACTCTTCATTAGAACCCGACTCCCACACAATAGGTACCCAAATCCCTTATTTTGTAAACAGCATGTGAGAATAATGTGAAAATAAAAGCAAAGAGAGGAGTTGAGAGAACAGTTTAGAGACCACAAACACATACCAATGGGAAAAAAAAATACAAAATCCTAATTTATATTGTATATCTTTAACAGTTCAAAGACACCACATAGAAATATATAATACGAAGAATCTTTTGACCTAATTATGTTCGACATGAGAATAATCTGAAGAATTACATAAAGAAATTTAAACTCACCATATTTTGGAGTTCCATCAACCAAATACGCGCATGCTTGAATCATTCTTTCATTGATATCGCAAGAACCCTATCTTTTCTACTAAACAACAATCGGAAATTTGAGATAAATCACAAACTCATTACCCTAATTGCAAGATATTATCTGGTCTCTTATGTCATGCCCGTCTCAATGCATTTTGAGGCCTTGTGCTAAATGTAAATATTCACCCTTAATATTTTAAAAATATATAATTTTTCTATATTATAATATAGCTAAAAAATAACTGTTAATTGACTTGAGACAAAGAAAGGTTCAGATTTGTTCATAACTGCCCTGATCCGACGGCTGTAATTAAACAGCTCATTTTCGTTTTATTCTCAAACCTTCGATTAATCATCAACAAGACTGATCGAACGGCCAAGGATTGACGGTTTCTGTTCCCCTTCTTCCTCTTTTTGTTTACGGAAACGCCTGCTCTGTAACACTCTTCTTCCCCGTACAAAGACCCACCAGCGGCATTCTCTACTGTCGTCCTACTACTTGAGCCCTAACCAGCGAATTTAAGAAAAACGGAAAAGGTTAGATTTTTTTTCAATATTCAGAATTTCTGGTTGCTTATATGCATTAGGGTTGTTTATTTTTTATCAGCAATCTCTTAGCGGTATGGAGTTTTAATTCCATTTTTTTCAATATTCAAAAGAGGAATATTTTTTATCTATCAATTGTGTCTTCGACAGTGGCCAATGTTTGGTACTAAATCACTATACATATGCGACTGTTATTCTCAAGTAAATTTATAAAATGTTGTAATTTAAAAACCAAAAAAGTTTGTCTTGCTCCTTAAATTATTTTACTGTGATGCTTTATGTGTTGTATGTATTTCTATTCTGTTGCAAATAAAGGTGCATTACTGTTTAACAAGGGGAGATGATATTTATGCAAACTTAGGATGAGAAGAAGAGGTCTTTCTTTGAGTAAATTGTTTGATACTCAAATTTTATGGCAGTGGAAAGCTCAGCAGTGGCAAAGCCATAGTAGCACAAAAGCTGGATACCAGCTCTTCATTGGAACTAGACCTTAGGTAGTATTTTTGATCATTTCACAATACATCCTTTACTATTTGTTTTGGTTGTTGAGCGCTGTGATTGTTTGTGCAGAAATGTCTTCGATAAATTGTTAGGGGCGATCTCTCCCCTTCCAAGGTTAATTTTTAAATTCTCTTACGTTTAATACCTACTTCCAAGTTCATAAGACCTTTGAAATCTATTTTGGTAAGTTCTCCTATGACTGCAACACAATACAGCGTTTACTATTTGTTTTGGTTGTTGAGCGCTGTGATTGTTTGCTCACCTCTAGATTAAACACTTTTTTGGCCCCTCTTTATCCTCCCCAAATCAATAAAGGACTAATTCTTTACTTATCAACTGGTACTTTCACTCTTCCCTCTGCCCCATTCCCTTTCCGTTTGATGTGAATTTATTTTTTATGTGGTGGAATGAAATTCGTGTAACAGACATATCTTCAAAAAGCAAGGGCATCGAGGATTTTCTGCTGATCAGTGATACGTTATTATTGTTTACTACTCTCTCTGTTTCAAGATGAATGTTCATTAATTATTTTTACGTGTCAATAGAATAAGAATTCTTTGCCAAGCAAAACATTGTATGGTGGTTAATAGTTAGAACATTCTATGGTAGTTAATGGTTATGCAGGGGTGATTCTCAAATTTTTCTTTTTGAAAATTGAGAGCTTAGAGTGTAGTTTAAAGGTGCTATCAAAATAAGAAACCACAAATACATTCTCCTTTTCAAGGATCTTTGAACAAGTTTCACGGTCTACATGCTTTGAGGGAGAGAGCAACAACAGTAAACCTTGACATCTTGGCATTAACGTATGTATATGCACATTTTTATCTGGATTTTGGGTTTAGTTGTTCATTTTGATTGATAGGTTCTGATGTATATTTTGATTTAGCTGGTGTGTAGAATGTAAAATCTTGATTACCTGTGATAACATTTGTTACAACGTGACCATATGTATCAATCTGATCCCACATGAAATTTTACATAGTTTATTTATTTAAATTTTCCACATGCGTACAAGAAATTTCTCACACGAAGAAATGGTTTGGCGACTCACAGCGAAAAAGAATATAACATAGCCTCAGAAAAGGTGATTCATGACCGGAAATCAAGTGTTTTTGCATTGTTTTAATCCATCTCTAATGAATTGATATTCATGTATATACCTTGAGAATTAGAGGAAGTACTCGACGGATAAGAAAGGGACGTACTTAATTGATTCCTTACTATTACCGTGCCACCGGCACGGGCACGAGTACTAGTATGATAACATAATATAAGTATTTTTCTATAAGATTAAATTTGTACGAAAAATAAGCACTAAAAGTTGAAAATTATGTTATTAGTATATTAGAAGACGTAGAAAATGATATCTGAAAACGGAGATTGTAACTTCAACTTATCAAAATTTAGTGTCTTCCATGAGCCAACTTCTCCTGATCAATTAAGCTCACCCAATAATTGAAGACCCACACCAATAGAGAAATTAGATCAACAACAACAATTAATTAGAATAGTAGGAGATCGGGAGCCGACGCCAGCTAAGTGCCTCCAAGACCACGCGCAAATGCCAATTGTCGAAAAAATCAAAGAAATCACAGGTTGATTTCAATGGTTGTGGGTTCCAGTTTGCCGTCCGTTCAGGCGTTCATGGTATATAATTCCTTTTTTCTTAATCGTTGTTGAACTTGAGTTAGTGCTAGTGTGAATCAAAATCGCTGGACTCCTCTTCATTTGTGAATGTCCCCCGCGATTTTCAATCAGAAATTTTGCGGTTTGATATTAGGTGTTGTTATACACACCCGTAAAACTTATGAATACACTCGTAAGTAGCTTGAAATTTTAAATGGTACAACACTGTAAAGCACAGTTACGAGTGTATTCATAAGTTTTACGGGTGTGTATAACAACACCCTTTGATATTCTTTACGTGATTTTCGAGCCATGATTATGGCGTAGTGCTTTTTTCTTTTTCCTTTTTTTTTGGATTTCGTGTAATTTGAGTTGCCTTCGCGTTCTGACTTCTGATATTGGGCTAGGTATACAATGAGAACTGATAGAAAATGGAGGCAATTAAAAAAATTTGGGCCATGTGCTATTGGACTTGTTGCACTGGCCCATAGCTGGGCTTGTCTTATGTGCAAAGACCACCCTTCCACATACCTTAGGGCAACTCCAATGGAGTCCAGATCTCCTGTGCCCTTCCATGTGCCCCTCCCTGTGCCCCTCTAATCTGGACCGTTTACATGCTTGGATAATATCAACATAAATGGTCCAGATTAGATGGGCACAGAAGATCTGGACTCCAATGGAGTCCAGATCTCATGTGCCCCTCCCTGTGCCCCTCAAATCTGGACCGCTTACATTCTTGGATAATATCAACATAAACGGTCCAGATTAGAGGAGCACAGAGAGGGGCACATGGAGGGGCACCGGAGATCTGGACTCACTCCAATGGTAGTCCTTGTTCTATGGGTATCAAAACCAAATTTGATACCCATGAACACTATTCACATGGGTATCAAAAAAATATCTTCATATCATATGTATCAAATTTTAGTATCAAAATAATTATTTATGCTTAAATTTTTTTTAAAAAAAATTAATATGATAAATAATATCAAAATATAATCATTATTTTAATTAAATTTTTAAAAAGTAAAATGTTAATTTATAAATAATTATATAAGAAACAAATTTGGTTTTGATGGTCCTTAGTAAGGTAGCAAATTTGCTACCTTTGCTAGGACTACACCAAAATTTGATACCTATGTTATTTGTTGTTACCTTTATGAGTTGCTCTTAAAATAATGACAAACATACACTTAAAAAATTGTTGTGAATGGTAAATGACTTTCTTTCTGTCAAAAAAAAAAAAAAAAAAACACTTCGTTAGTTTTACACCAATTAATAATGAAATACCAAATATAAAAATCGAGTTGCAAAATTTGCAATCATGAGAACTCAATTGTAAAAGTAGTACAAACCTAAATACCTAAATTGCAATTTACCATATTTTTGTACTGTTGAATGATTATGTTCATTAGAGATTGGAGTAGACTAGAGATGGGCATTTCGGGCCTAAACTCGCGGACGACCCATCGACCCGCCAACCCGTCTCAAGCCAAGCCCGTACCCGTGAGCCCATAGATAAAACCTGACCCTTAGCCCAAGCGGACGGGCCGTACATCACTATTTGCAAATGGATCGGACTTAACCCGTGGGTTTGAAAAACACGTTTGACCCGTCTGAAATTTTTATATTTTTTTTCCAAAATACCCTTATTTCACTATTAAAATGGAGTATATATAATGTTTCAATAATTTTATTCATTAAATAGAGTATGTTTAGTAATTTAACAATTTTATTCATTTTAAAATTCTAAACTTATTTCACTAGTTTAATTTGCTTTAACAAAATACTAATATCATTAGGCCACATATTTTTATTAAATTATAAATTAAACTGTAATGTCTTTAATATTTTTTTTAATTTTTTTTATATTATTCTATATTTTCTCAAATTTAAAAAAATATGAAAAATAAAACTCGCTGGGTAAAACTTAAGGGTTTAAGGGAGGGAGGGAGGGAGGGAGGGAGGGCGGGCGGGGCTAGGGACTTGCAAGAGGGCCAGACCTGGTTCATCCCGCAAGCTTAAGCCTATTTACTCGCGGGTTTGATCAGACAAAAGTCGGGCCGGGCCAGACTACCACTTATGCCCATCGCCAGAGTAGATGAAATAGAAACAAGAAGCTTCGAGGAAATTGCTTATTTTTCTCTAGCTGCTATACATTGCCTACTTTTTTTCTTTTCCTTGCTACTTTCGTATTCAAGTTGTCACTTGTTTCTACTTTTTGTACTAATAGTAATATTTAATTTCTATTATAATCATTATTCTAATTAATATTTTGAACTTTTTCTTAAAAAAAATAGCTGATCAAAGGTGGGCACGGAAGGAAAGAAGGACGAATCTCCGTGGGGGGTTTGGATCATTTGATGTTGATTTTACCATGTACTCCTTCCATAACAACTTGTACTATTTTGATTAAATGGTTAATTACAATTTAGGCCTGAAATATTAGGTGGGTCTTCGGCGGAGGGCCTAATGTTTTGTTTTCGCCACATCAGGTTTTGATATGAGTTTTTCTCGCCAATTAAGGTTTTTTTTTTACGGAATTCGTTAAAAACTCAGTTAAGTGACCATGTGCATAGCACGTGATTAACAAATTTGTTAGTTTGAACAATATTTGCTATTAAGGGGCTTAAAGAAAATTCTTAAATTTAAACGAGTTAGAAAAATTAAATATATTTCCAATATTAAGTAACTATTTTTGAACATAAATCTTTAATATACAATATAATTATTTAAAAATTAAAAAATGATAAATAATCACTTTTAAATAAAATTACAGTAATTGTTTGTGTAATATTTTAATGCATAGTTTACCATAGTAAATTATTTGTACTTCAATTAAATGTACAATATTATGATCCACAAACTTTAAAACAAAATAAAGTAATCTTCTTGAAAACAAAATAATTTCCCTTTTCTAAAAAAGAAACTTAGTAAATTAATATTTAACTTTAAAAAAAAAATGTGAAAGTTCAGATTTAAACCCCCCCCCCCCCCTTCTCCAAATTCATCTCACATTCCAGTCTCTCCATCCCTTTCTTCAGCATCCACAACTAGCCCCCGCCCCCACAACCTCCACCGTATTGGAACCCACCTCTGCCAAGCGTTGCAAATTTTGCGGCGTCTCCATGAAACGCCGATCACCCTCCACTCCATCCGATGAACAGCGCCTCTGCAAGAAAATCAACCACAATCGCCCACGCTGACGATTTCACGGATACACCAAGCTCGCTTTTCCTAAACCTAATTTCACGGAGGCGGTGACTCCTAATTCTCCGGTCATTCTTCAGCTGTTGTTAACCCTCTTGTGGGTACTCCGGATAGCAATTATTCTGACAATTAATCCTATTTCAGCTAAGTCAACTACGAATGGGTTTCTTCTTCCGGTGCCGTGGCCACTTTATCGGTCGTGTACTGGTGAAGACAAGTTGACCAGTGATAAGGTTTGTCGATTTCTTTCTTCTTGATTGGGGATTTTAGGATCTGGGAGTGTGCGAGGGAGATGAATGGATATAAAAAAAAAAAGGTCAAAATATGTTTAGCCCCCAAAGTATCTACCCATCCCACTTTGCCACCCAAACCCAATTTTGTCCCAAAATGACCCTCTAATTTGCCATTTATCCCAGTTTGACCTATGACCCCCTATGACCCCTAACGACGTTAGAAAGTTAATGAGAAATGGTCATGTGCATGTCATGTGAGGGGTATTTTGGCCATTTTCTTTTTAACTTTCAATTAAAAGAAAGAAAAAGAAAAAGAAAGCAAATGCAAAACAAAAAGAAAAAAAAACAAAACAAAACAAAAAAGAAAACCTTCATCCAGATCCGCCACCCCCTCAATTTCACATTTTCACCCCAACATTTCATCCCTCTTTCTTCTTCCTCCACAACCACCGTCTCCCTTCCATCCTCCCTAACTCCGACCGCTAACCCAGCTTCACATTCTCAGTCCATCTTTCCGTCAACACCCATCTCCGACTTTCCTTCCCTCTACCCGCCCCATGTCCTCCCTTCCCCTTCCGTCAGTTGCCATGTCCGACTCCCCTCCGCCCAATACCTACCGACCTTCAAGCTCCTCTTCATCTTTGATTTCCGCCATAACCACCATCTCCCATCTCCCTTCTTCATCGGATTCATTACAAAGATCAAATCCGTCTGATCTCTCAAAACCATCCCCAGATCTGAGATTCTGGATTCTTATTTTTCTTCCATTTTTGTCTAAATTATTTGGATTTTTGATGAACCAGAAGCAACGGCAAGATGGTTTGGATCGAGTACTACGCTTTCTTCCTCATCCCATCGCCTTCTTCACGTCGCTTCCTACCATTCCAGAATGCAGATTTTGATGAACCAGAATGGGGTTTTTATTTTTTTCTTCTTTTTTCTGAGTTTTAATCTTTGATTCATGGGTATTATTGTAATCAAGTGTTAAAATTAGATTAATTTCTTGTTATTATTGCCCGGATTGAGACTAATTGAAGTGAAAAGATCGAAATTGATGTTCGAATTTGTTTATGGCGGTGAATAGTGGTAGTTGTTTGGTGGTGATGGTGGCGGCGGGACGGCGGCTTGGTTACAGTGTGTTCATCCACCTTTGTTCGAATTTGTTTGAAATTGGAAAAATTGAAATTGGAATTTGGTTGTGGTGGTTATCATTTTTTGGAGAAATAGTGGTGGTGGTGGAGAAATGGTGATGGTGGTGGTCGAAATTTTGGAGAAATGGTGATGGTGGTTGGACTTTGGAGAAATGGTGGTGGTGGCGGCAGGATATGGGCTGTAATGGTGGCCGGATTTGGGTGGTGGTGGTGGTTGTTGACTGATGAGGATGGTAGGGTTAGGTGGAGTAGTAATTGTCACCCTCAATATAAATGGACTTTTATACCCTTCTATTTTCAAGAAAAATGGCCAAAATACCCCTCACGTGACATGCACATGACCATTTCTCGTTAACTTTCTAACGTCGTTAGGGGTCATAGGTCAAACTGAGACAAATGGAAAATTAGAGGGTCACTTTGGGACAAAATTGGGTTTGGGTGGCAAAGTGGGAATGGGTGGATACTTTGGGGGGCCCAACATATTTTGGCCTAAAAAAAAAAAAATCACCCCCTCTCTTTTAAAAATTGTCATTTAAAGCCTTACAAATTAGTTACAACTTAATCCTAACGGTTTGTTAATCATGTGCCGTACACATTAGGGGTGTTCACGGTCCGGTCCAGTCCAATTTTTGCCAAACTTTTATATAACAAGAACCAGACCAATACTACGGTTCTATAAAAATTTGGAACCAGAATCGGACCAATACATTCAAGAACCGATGCCATTGGTTTCAATCGTTCGGTTTTGGTCCGGTTCCGATTAATTCCAGAGTATACAATTTTTTTTTTCTAAAATATAACAGTTACACATAAACATAAAACACTGATAGTCCAGTGCACAATGAAAAAAAAAAAAAATCAAAAAACACAATCCAACATTAATGATACTAGCAATATACTAGTAATATACTGCAACTTATAAGACAAACTAGACCAATTTATTCTCTACACAGTAACTAGGACTAGTTTGAACATGTCTCAAGTCTCAATAAGATACTACATAAAAGTGAATTTTTTCTCAAATAATTCATTTTTAAAATAATAATTTCCAAAATACCAACCTTCCCAAACTATTTGCCAAAATGTCCATTTTTTTGAAACTCGCTACTAGTGATAGCAAATTTAATTTTTTTCGGTGAAACTCGCTACTATTGATAGCGAGTTTAATTTTTTTTCCAATAATTTTGCCAATTTTTTTTTTTTTACAGAAATCGCCCAAAATTATTTACATTTAATTGAAATCGCTACTACCAAAAGCGAGTTTGACCAAAGTTGACCGAACTCGCTAATGATAGTGGCGAGTTTAAGTGAACTCGCTACTTTACTGAACATGAATTCCCATCCATCAGCTTCTGCTTAATACCCACCTGCAAAAAAAAACAGCAACAACACACCAGATGATCCCAGAAGCTGCCTTCATTTCGTTGATCATGCTGTCCATTATATCGTACAGAACCTTTGGGTGGTGAGCCATGATTTTGGGTATGTCTTTGAATTTCAGAATCGGACATTCAGGCACCCAAGTTTTTTTTTTTTTTTTTTTTTTTTTTTGCAGGTGGGGAAACTAACATTCAGAATCGGACATTCAACTTCTTCAAGTTCTTAGCAAGTACATGTTTTTGTGATGTATCATTACATAGTCAAGGATGGAGTCCTCTCTGACTTCAGCATATAGTAGTTGATATAATCTATTGACTTTGGTATTGCTGGTGTGTTGTTGCTTTTTTTTTTTTTTTTTTTTTTTGCAGGTGGGTATTAAGCAGAAGCTGATGGATGGGAATTCATGTTCAGTAAACTTGCTACTAGTCAACTTTGGTCAAACTCGCTTTCGGTAGTAGCGATTTCAATTAAATGTAAATAATTTTCGGCGATTTCTGTAAAAATGAAATTTTGGCAAAATTATTGGAAAAAAAAATAAACTCGCTATCACTAGTAGCGAGTTTCACCGGAAAAAAAATTAAATTCGCTATCACTAGTAGCGAGTTTCAAAAAAATGGACATTTTGGCAAATAGTTTGGGAGGGTTGGTATTTTGGGAATTATTATTTTAAAAATGAATTATTTGAGAAAAAATTCATATAAAAGTCTCACATGATTGGAAGTAAAAAATTATTTCATGCATTAACCCTACAGCCTACTTAATTGCAATCATATATAGTACTGCATAAAAATATGAGATAATGCACATAAAGCAATTGCTGAAAGCTTGTACATGAGGTCAGTACACTTGAGAAGATAAGAAAAATAAATCTGAAACCATTCAAAAGTGTCAAATGGAACAATAGATACAAATGTACAACAAAAAGATTGTCATGAGAAGTTTAAGGTTGATAGTTGAACATAAAAAACACTCATAATAAGTGCAATTAAAGAGATCAGAAAAATGGAACATTGTCAGTATGTTTGGTTTAAATTTTCAAATGCATAATTAATATAATATATTAGTAGTAACATAATCTCTCTCTATATATATATATAAATTATATTCTATATATATTTATTTATTGGTCCGGTTCGGTCCAGTCTAGAACCTGTTCATATTTCTCAAAACCAAGACCGAACCAATAAACCGGTTCTTTAGAAATTTGGAACCAAGACCAAACCAATACTATTAGTCCGGTCCGGTTTTTATTGGTTCGGTCCGGTTTTATTGGTCAGGTCCGGTTCCAGTTTTTTTTTCTGAACATCCCTAGTGCACATGGTCACTTAACTGAGTTCGTAACAAATTCTGTCAAAAAACCCTTAATTGGCGAGAAAAACTCGTATTAGACCTTGATGTGGCAGAAAAAAAACGTCAAGCCTTCCGCCGAAGACCCCCCACCCCAACATTTCAGGCCCTAAATTATAATTAACCCTTGATTAAAATGGTCAACTTAATTATATTTTGCAATATTTTATTAAATTTGATGATTCTAACAAAAAATCTAACAATTTTTATTGATAGTATTTTTTTAATAGTGAATCAAAAACAATTTTTTTATTATTATTAAAATCACTAAATTTTCTATAAAAATCTTGATCAAATTGAAATGAAATTGACTTTTTAGTTAAAATCGTGAATGGTAAATGCATGTTTCTCCGCCAAAAGACTAACACTTCGTTAGTTCTTACATTAATTTGCAACAAAATACCACAAATAAGAATTGGATCGTAAAATTTGCAAACATAAAAACCAAATTACAAAAATGATACAAACTCAAATAATCAAATTACAATTTGCCATATTGTTGTTTTTTGGTTCTGATTGAAAATTGTTACTGCTCTTTAGGGAAGTGGCGAAGCTAAGGCTTAGCCATGGGTCAGCCGACCACCTTAAATTTTGAAACGTGTCAATTTTAGTACTTCAGATAAAAATTAAAATGGCATTTTACTACTAAAATTATTAGATTATAACATTTTAACCCCCTTAATTTTGATAATAAATTGCACTAAAATATTATTTTGACCCCCTTAATACTAAATTTGTATACCTCCATTATCATCGTTATCTCTAAAGCAACTTCGACCCCCTTGTCGAAATTTTCTGGCTTCGCCACTGCTTTGGGGTAACTCCAATGGTAGGTATTAAATGCAAATTTTGATATATATGATATGATGATATCTCCAATAGTACTATCAACAGGTCTCAAAATTTCATGTGGTACTAAGCAAGGTAGCAAATTGCTGGCTTGCTTAGTACCACCCCAAATTTTTGATATCTATTATTGTTAGTATTTTAAAGAATTGTTAAACATTAAAAATATTTATCATGTTAAATTTTTTAATTTAAAATATAAATATTTATTTAAAATTTTTGTTTGTTTTGATATAATTATTTACAATTTTTTTAATTTAAAACATAATTAATTCAAGTAATGATCATATTTTGAAATTATTTCATTTCAAAAATATTAATAAATTTAATAACTATTAAAATTAATTTGGTATCAAAATTTTGATACATATGATTGAAGATGATTTTTTGATACCATATGAATAATACTCATAAATATCAAAATTTTATTTTAATATTTATGGAGTAAGGAGCACCGTTAAAGTTGGCTTTAGAGATTTGATTAGATGAAAAAGAAACGAGAAGATTCAGGGAAACTGCTTATTTTTATCTAGCTGTACAGTATCTGCTTCTTCTTTTTTCCTTATAATAATTACTTCCATATGGAAGCTCACCTGTTTCTACTTTTTGTACTAATAGTAATATTTTATGTTTGAGTAAAGATGATTCCAATTAAATTATTAGATACTCCTTCCGTCTCACTCAAAATAATCTTTGTATTTTTTTCAACATTATCATGAATGAACTTTAAGCAATGATTTTAAGTTGATTAATTTATCCTAATGAAAATATAAAACTTGTTATTGATAGTATTGATGATGATGTGTCAATAACAAGTTTTAGATTTTCATTAGTATAATTGAGTCAACCTAAAATTATTGTTCAAAAATCCTTCGCAATAACAATAATGTTGAAAAAAATATGAAGATCATTTTGAGACGAGGGAGTAAAATATTTTCAACTTTTTCTTAAAAAATGAACAAGGAAAGAAGGACGAATCTCCCGGGAGGTGGTTGTGGACTTTACCATGATAGTATAGTATGTGCTGTTGGAATAGAGACCAACCGGGAACTAGCGATTGGAGCAAAAGGAAAGAAATCCGTCGGAGGGACTGACCTTCTGGGCGGCCGCCCAGGGTGATGGTGGGCGACCGCCCACTCTATCAGTTTGAATCGTCAGCCAGAGCACAATAGTTGGCGACCGCCCAAAGGTGTTGTGGGCGACCGCCCAAGTGTCGGGGGCAGTCGAGGCTGATTCGATTTTTGGGCCAGATTTCGGGTTTCCTTGTCCGTCTAGGGTTAGGTTTTCATTCTAGGTTGCATATATAAGCAATGTTCCGCCCACATACTCATTGTAACTCCATATTTACATATTATAGTGCAAGATCCTGGCTTTGTAGTGCCCCAGACGTAGTCAAACATATTGGCGAACTGGGTAAACAATTTCTTGTGTTCGTTTTGTCTTTTGCTTTGGGTTTCTTATTTCTTGTGCTTGTTTGTGGTGCCGGGTTTTTTCTTGCGATTTGCTTGGGTGTTGGGTTGGGAAGGGTCTAATTCCCCAACAACTGGTATCAGAGCCTGGTTGGACGATCAAAGGGGTTTATCAAGCAATCAAGAATGGGCAAGGATAAACAAGCGGTAGAGAAATTTGATGGGTCTGACTATGGATATTGGAGGATGCAAATAGAGGATGTCTTGTATAATAAAGATCTCTATAAGCCTCTAAAAGGAGTCAAGCCAGAAGGCGAAAAACATGAAGACTAGGATCTCAGGATCGGAAAGCCTTGGGGTGATTCGATCTACTTTGTCGAAGTGGATCGCGAAGACTACCAAGAAGGCGAAAACCACCAAGGAGCTATTGGATTATCTTACTGAGAGATTTGAAACTCAAGCTGCTGCAAATAAGGTTGATTTGATACGCAAGATGGGTAGTCTCAAGATGCAAGAGGGAGGATCCATAGCTAAACACATCGATGAGTTTATGGATGTTATTGACTCATTGACTGCGTTAGAGATTACTTTCGGTGACGAGGTTCATGCGTGTTTATTGCTAGCGTCTTTACCAGGAAGTTAGAGCGGAACGGTGACAGCGTTAAATGCTTCAGCAGGTAAGAGTAAATTGAAGTATGATGATGTTAAGGACTTTCTCTTGGGCGAGGAAAATCGCATAAAGAAGTTGGGGACACCGTCTACTTCGGAATCGGTCTTGGCTACAACTAGTAGGGGAAGGCCGTGTTCTAGCAATAAAGGGAGAACAGGTCAAGGGAAAGTGTAATCGGGGGTGGAGATCAGTGTGTGGAGAACAGAGAAAGACCAAGGGTTGCAAAAGGATCGGTAGAGTGCTATCATTGTAAGGAGTTAGGACACTACAAGAGGGATTGTCCCATGCGAGGGGATAAATCGGCGAATGTGATAATCGAAGGTGACGATGTACTGATTCTGAGCGATAGTAGTGCGCTAGAATCATGGATGCTGGATTCGGGGGCATCATTCCACTCATGCGGGCATGCAGGGGCGATGGAAAATATCACTTCCGGTGATTTCGGAAAGGTCTATCTGGCGGATGGCGAGCCTTTAAAAATCAAGGGGAAGGGGGATGTCAGAATAGGAGCATCGGACGGGAACGTCTTACATCTACACGGGGTCAGACACATTCCGGGTTTGAAAAAGAACCTGATTTCAGTTGGGCAGCTGGGTGAAGAAGGTTACACGGTAACTTTTAGCTGCAGGAACTGAGTTATTACCAAGGAGGATTGTGAGATCGCTCGGGGTAATAGGGAAGGAAGATTGTACTTGATAAACACCAAGGATAGTATCGCGGTGGCGTCATCCAAGGGTGATACGGATTTGTGGCACTGTCGATTGGGTCTCATGGTTGAGAAGGGGGTATCCCCGGTAACTTCTCGCGGTGGTGTGTCATATTACATGACCTTCATTGATGATTCAACAAGGAAGGTCCGGGATTACTTCTTAAAAGGGAAAGATGAATCTCTCAGGATGTATAAGAAGTGGAAGGCCTTGGTGGAGAATCGGATTGGACTCAAGGCTAAATGCTTGAGGTCTATTAATGATGGGGAGTATGAGCTCAAGGAGTTTAAGGAATACGGTGATGCGAGGAAATTCGCATGGATATTCCAGACTCGGGTGGGAGCGGCACGGTTCATGATGACCAAGGTAAAGGGGTCACTGAAGATGAACCAAATACTCCAGGACCAGATATTCAGCTGCGCAGATCTAACGGTGAGTGTAGATCGGAGGCAGAGGCTCCAGGTTTCTCAAGCAAGGTGAAGTTGAAGCTGGGCATAGCTTCAACGGGGCTTGGAGAATAGGGGAGGAGGAAGGCACTACCATGATCGAGGTGAGCACTATGACACTAAGGATGAGTTGAAGAACGGACACGGGGCTTATATGCGGTTAATCTCTAGGTGGGAGATTGTTGGAATGGGACCAACCGGGAACTAGCGATCGGAGCAAAAGGAAAGAAATCCGTCGGAGGGACTGACCTTCTGGGCGGCCGCCCAGGGTGATAATGGGCGACCGCCCACTCTATCAGTTTGAATCGTCAGCCAGAGCACAATAGTGGGCGACCGCCCAAAGGTGTTGTGGGCGACCGCCCAAGTGTCGGGGGCAGTCGGGGCTGATTCGATTTTTGGGCCAGATTTCGGGTTTCCTTGTCCGTCTAGGGTTAGGTTTTCATTCTAGGTTGTATATATAAACAATGTTCCGCCCCCATACTCATTGTAACTCCATATTTACATATTATAGTGCAAGATCCTGGCTTGGTAGTGCCCTCAGACGTAGTCAAACATATTGACGAACTGGATAAACAATTTTTTGTGTTCGTTTTGTCTTTTACTTTGGATTTCTTATTTCTTGTGCTTGTTTGTGGTGCTGGGTTTTTTCTTGCGATTTGCTTGGGTGTTGGGTTGGGAAGGGTCTAATTCCCCAACATGTGCAAGTTGCTGGCTTCTTTATAAGAGCATTGTATTGTATGATAGTTAAAGCAGCTACTCTTTCAAAACTACTCACAATGTCGCTGTCCAAACACGCATCCAGTTCTTCGTCGTCGGCGGCGGCGATCGGCTTCGACGAAGACTTGCTCACCATCATCTTCTTGCAATTACCTGTTAAATCCATTCTCAAATGCAAGTGCGTCTGCAAGCAATGGCAATCCATAGCCTCCAATCCTCAATTCTGCCACCAACACGCCGCCCTCCGCCGCCCAAACCCTAACCCCTCCGCCTTGATTTTCCAGCGCAATTTCGACAACACCTCCGATTTCGAATTCTACTCCCTCACAGGTAATAGCAATACTAACACTACCAGGATTGTCTCTTTTGATTACCTCAATTCCCCTGAAAATGGTAATCTCTCTTTGGTTAGCTCATGTAATGGATTGTTCCTGTTTCAATCCTGGAAAATGCCAGATTTTCGAAAATTTTATGCATGTAATCCCACAACCAAGAAGTTCATCGAACTTGCACTTCCACTTCCCGATTGGGTATCTAGTCATTCACATTTTGACGCAAATTTAGCTTTTGACCCATGTTTATCCCCTCACTACAAGGTTGTATTCATGTGGAGGGGTTCAAACAATAGTCAGTGTATAACTATTTACTCCTCGGAAACGAAAACTTGGAGGAAATTGCGTGCATTGAATCAGAAGTTTGTGCCAATTCTACAAGGCAGCGGGATCTTCTGCAATGGTAAAATCCATTGGCATGTCGATTATGGGGATGAATCACTCTATTTTGATGTTGAGAAAGTCTGCTTAAATGTGCTTCCCTTACCTCCGTGGCAAAGGCTTTGTCAGCCAATTCGTTGTTTTGGACAGTCTCGTGGTCGTATGCATGCAATATTGCGTGATCACAATGATATGTTTGTGTATGAGTTGAAAGAGGACTACTCTGGGTGGGTTGTGAAGCACCAAATTGGGTTCCGAAATGAAAATTTTATGTTGTGTTACTTCCGCGGAGAACAAGATGAAGGGTCGACTTTACTTCAATTAGATGGAGCTGGGAAGATTGTGGTTTATAATCTGAAAGAGAAAACAACAAAGAAGGTATGTGACCTGAGTCCGTCTACCAACGAGAGTCACCGGCAGTACTACAGGTTTAACCAGCTTTATGAAAACTATCAATGGTGTTCGGGTACATATCAATGGATTGAGACCCTTTCTTGCGTTTGATGTGAGGTTAGTGCTTTTACTACATTATCTCTCCTCATTATTACGTTTTCTTGCAGATATATTCATCATTAAACTGTTAATGCCTTTTTTTTTTTTTTGAATGATAGGTATCATCTATAAAGAAAAAACTCCCTCCCGTCTTTCTTCATTTAAGGGACATTTTAAAATGTTAAAGTTTAATGGCAAAGTTTTTAAAAATTAGACATTAATTTTGGGACTAAATTTTTGTAAGAATGGATATTCATGTTGGGATGGAGGAGTGACAAGAAAAACGCTTCCTGCCATGTTTTCTCTCTTCTTAAATACTGTTAATGACCACTGTTAAGTAACCAACTCCTCTAAAACCTTCAACACTCCCCTCACGTGTGACCCGGTGACACGCGTGGAGAGATTAACAAACATGCCACTTATCGGGCATCAACATAGTGCAATTTTTAGCACTCAATAATCCGGGTAATAATATGCAAGCGGAAGGATTCGAATTTAGCACTCAATAATCCGGGTAATAATATGCAAGCGGAAGGATTCGAACCCCTGACCTTGCGATAACCAGAGTTCTGATACCATGTTAAGTAACCAACTCCTCTAAACCCTTAAGGTGTTAGAGAGGGCACCTACAATGCATATCAAGCTTCAACAACCACAATTTCAAAATAATGATTATTATCATGAATCATATTGAATCAAAAACTAAAACTATCCTTCTCTCCTCCACCCTTTTTCCCCCAAAAATTGTGAGCTAAAGTTATCTCTATATATGGACATACGGATGTCTTTGAAGATGCATATATTAGTGAAAACTAGTGAAAAGTATAATCAGCTTAGAAACCTGAAGGTATAATTTGTTAAGACGTACTCTAGTATCTAATAGAAGGCTGCTCAAGAAATCTCAACTCGAGTCTAGTAATGTAGACCTTATTCACGAAAGGAAATAGAACCCGCTAATGAATTTATTTTTTTCTAGGTAATGGAAAAAGTATCTCCCAGGTGACCCTCCATCTCTATATATCCAATTGTGAGTCATTTAATATTGCTAAAATCGAATTCAAAGTTTTGGGACTTAAAATTCGCTATTAGCACTACAACAACAACAACAAAACCTTAGTCCCAAGATAATTTAGGGTCGGCTAACATGAATCCTTATATGCCATCATGAAAGAAAAGATGTAAGAAAAAAAATACTCCCTCCGCCCAAGAGTAAGAGTCCTATCAAGAGAATGCACGTTTATTAAGAATATACTAAGAAATAGGTGAACAAATGCAAGTGGGTTGAGGACATAATTTTCCAAAACACTATTGATAATTCAAGTGGGTAAAAAGTAGGTTAGTAAGCATTGGTGCCTTTGTAATTCTATAAAAAGGTGAGGAGACAAATGTCTAAAACACTATTTATTCTTTGCCATTTTGAGAATAAAGCAAAGTAGGACTCTTACTTTGGGATGTACCAAAAAGGAAAATATGACTCTTACTGTCGGACGGAAGGGGTAAGTTAAAAAGAACAAATAGGTGGGGGGGGGAATAGAAAACGAAAAGAAGAGAAAAAGAAAATAAATTTAGTACTAATAAAAGAGTAAATATATAATAGATAGAGAAAATGAAAAT
Organism: Campanula takesimana; assembly: GCA_026119855.1. Taxonomy (NCBI): domain Eukaryota; kingdom Viridiplantae; phylum Streptophyta; class Magnoliopsida; order Asterales; family Campanulaceae; genus Campanula; species Campanula takesimana. The sequence continues at coordinate 716,508 of JAOWBW010000608.1, read as the reverse complement.
AATATTAATAATAATAAAAAAAAAAATCAATCCTCATCACCCACATAAATTTTTGTCCCCTGTACTCCGGCCTCTTCAACGCCTTATTTTCATCCAATCCAAGTAAACTCATATCAGAAATGGGGCTCTCCTGTTCGCTCCGTGATTTCTTATGGGCCCAGGCATCCCAGGTTAATATCAAATCATAGATTTCCTAGACCTCCCATTCCTGGAGCGGCCGTCTGTTGACTGACTGGTCGGCTCATTATTGCCGAGATAATGGTCTACTTCTTTAAGATAAAAAAGATCGACAACCAAACCTAGTTTCAATAACCCTAATCTAAGTTTGGTTGGGTCTTCCCTTACCCTTCGCTAGTTTATCACTTCTCCACTTTTCAAGCCTGTTAACTGGTGCAACGTACACTCGGTCTTCGTCTCACATGACCAAATAACCTGACAATTCTCCCTATTTTATCCTCAATGGGCGCATCTCCTACTTTACCCCTGATTACCTCATTTCTCAGTCAATTATTTCTTGATGCCCACACCATCGTAGCATACGCATCTCTGCTACATTCATCTTATGAACGTAACACTGTTTCATAGCCCACATTCACTGTCATAAAGCAGTGCCGGCCTAATTGCCGTGCGGTATAATTTTCCCTTAAATCTAATCTATGGGGCATGCTGGATCACATAGAAACCCAGTGGCACTCTTCCACTTCAACCAACCTGCTTGAATCCTATGAGCCACATCTTCATCCAATTGTTCATCATTTTGGATAATATATCCAAGATAGCGAAGAAAAAAAACTCAGAAGCTTGAACAATCTTTCCATCGAATGTGATCACCCCTACCTTCGTGCTCAACTCTGCTAAACTCACACTTCAAATATTCAGTCTTAGTCTTGTTTCGTTATTAGCACAATCAAATTTAAATTTCGTTAAATATTCTACAGGTTGTTTCAGCTCCTTGATAATTTTTTAGAATGTACTCCCTCTGTCCCATTTTAAACTTCAAAAATTTCTCTTTTGGGTGTCCCATTTTAAACTTTAAAATCCAAAAAAGGAAAGTTTTTTATAGTTTTTTATTTAGTGGGCCCTACATATTATACACACAACAACTATCCACTAACTATTCTCTACCCCACTTTTTCTCTCCTACCCACTTTCTATACTCACAACACTCTACCCCACTATCTATATTTTATAATATAAAGATTCTCATCTTAATTCTTGTGCCCACTTTTTTTTTTTTTGAAGTATAAAATGGGACGGAAGGAGTATATGATATGGGAAATCTTGAATCTGCTACGCTAATAGCAAATTTAAAGTCCCATAATTTTGAATTTGGTACTAGTAACGGTAAATTTAGAACAAGAGCACATTTGGTACTTGTGTTTTCAATAAGCACATTTGGTAAATACTTCATTCATTGGTGACAATTTGAGAATAAATTCACATGCTAAGGGTAAATAAAGGTCAGGAGAAAAGAGACTAGGTGCATATTGCACAGTAGCTGTAGTGAGTTCAAACCACATTATGCATAAAAAAAAATCACTTATGTGATACTCCCTCTGTCCCAGAAAGATAGTCCACTTTGGATTTTTTACGGTCAACACATGTGAACTTTGACCAAAGAGCTTAAACCATGTTATTAACTAGAATAAAACAGTAAATAAATATCACAATTTTAATAAGTATCATTAACATAATTAAAACCCCAAATATGAATTTCAAGACAAAAGGCCCATGAGTACTAGTAGTACTATGTTAACAATATAAGTACTAGACTGCTAGTTTGAGATTGAAATAAGCATGAAGTCTTTATTAGGCTACAAACAATAAGCTGACTGCTATAAAAGAAGTAAAAAGGACGTATTTATTAGTCTTGATATTAAATCATTCTGTTGTTGGTTGTCCAACTTGTCATATGATTCATAGCTTCTAAGTCTGTTCTTGATCTTAGTTAAGCTGGTTTTGAGAGGATAACTATCCAATCTTATTGTGGCCGATAGAAAGTATTAGCTTGTGTCCTCAAAAGAGTGGCCCAGCGATAAAGCCAAGCCTCACCCTCTGTGAGTTGTTGTGTTCGATCCCTTTCCTGGTTTGGGAAATTGTCAAAAAAAATAAAAAATAATAATAATAATAAATAAATAAAACTTAGTGGCTAAATCTCTTTGATGCTACCACCCTTGAAAGTGCTTATCAGGAACATAAGGTTAAATATTTCATTTTGCCAGTAGTAATGTTTCTGTCTGCAGAATTATTTAGATCTAAACCTATTTAATCAACTTTTTCAGATAACCAATAACGGGAGGGTAGTACAACAGGGGATATCACACAACATCTCTTGTTTACATATTGAAACTGATTTCGAAGTTGCTTTCAATCTTATATGCAGTTAACAGGCACATCCTCCGCACCTACAACACTTGCTGTGTCGGACCTCCTTGCAAAGAAGGGGGCAGATATGGCATGGAAGCCGCCGCACATTGAAGTATGTTATACCACCCCCTTTTTTGTATTAGGTGTTGGAGGGGGGTAGGTTAGGGTTTTGGAGGCCATGTAACATCGCCTTCTTTTGAAAAACTACAATGGTTGTAATTTAACATTTATGTCTTTTATGTTGTATCAATTTGTGTGTTTGTTTGAGTCAAAACAAAAAAAAAAGAAGATTAATAAAAAATAATAAAACCCATCATGGTTTTGATTCTTTCTAAGCCTATCGACATTTTTAACCCTCGTACTTTAGCTAAGCTTCGATTTTAATCTCTCTTGTATTTTTTTTATTTTTTTTTTGCAGTTTTAACCTTTGTACTTTATATACGCACTTATTTTACCGAAAAGTGATGAAATTCAAGCCATTCTTTTAGCATTTATAACCCTCGTACTTTGGGGTTTTTTGGGGAAAATGAGTGCGTATCTAAAGTACAAATCTTAAAACTGCTAAAAAAAATACAGGGAGGTTAAAACTGAAGTTTAAGCAAAGTACGAGAGTTAAAAATGTCGATCGGCCTATCTTTGTAATATTAGGTACTATGTGACGGACAAATTGAAGGCAAGACTTGTATTTACCCAGTTGTGGTTTGTCATTATCATCTCCCACTGTTTCTTCTCCTCTGCTCTCATTCACAAAAGTGAATTCCAACCCAGCATTATCTGAAAAAGGGAAAAAAAAAAAAAAAAAAAAAATCAACAAATACTCCCACCGTCCAAAATAACAAAGTTTTAATAATTTTATATCTAATGAGACTTCCACAATAATAATTCACTTATTTTTCTCTACCTTACTTTGTCTCCTACTTTATTTTTCATACTCACTAACACTTATTCCACTATTAACATACTCACTCTGTTCCAGAAAGATAGTCTCATTTTGACTTTTTATGGTCAACAAAAATGAACTTTGACCAAACACTAATGTCAATCTAATCATTCTAGTGAAATTCTAAAAGTTGTAATTGATTAATCATTAAGTGATTTATCAATAACACATTTTAGAATTTTATTGTGATGATTAGATTGACACCAATATTTGGTCAAAGTTCAATTTTATTGACCATAAAAAATCAAAATAAAACTATTTTTCTAGGACAGAGAGTAGGGAGTACTATTCTACTGGTTTTCTTAATTTCGTGCCGAAAAAGTTGGTTAATTGTGATAGCACGGAAGGAGTACATCATCATTAGATTAGATTAATTATATCATTTCACTTCACATATCCACATACTTCCCATTTGAAATTGCAAAATTTCCTATTTGAAATTGCAAAATTTCCCAGTTTAAGTGTCTCACTAAAATGAAAAAAACAAAAACAGAAACTATAATGTTTTTTAATCAATGGGAATCACTTGTTATATTCATATTTGAGAAAATTTGGGGGGAAACTAGTTCCTCCATACGTTATAAAAAGTCTTGTTTTTATAGGGTTTTTGGGATTTCAGGTTTAAGTTTTAGGGTTTAGGGTTTAAGGGTAAAAAACATGACTTTTTATAACTTATGGAAGAACTAGTTTCCCCCAAAACATACTCTTCATATCAACTCACCCACCACTACTCCTTAATCAACTAATAATAACCCAACATTTATATCACAACACCTTAATTTTATATATTTTTTCATAGTTAATGTGCACAACCTTAATTTTGCAATTTCAAATGAGCGGAGGGAGTATACGGTACTATCGCCGCCCCAAAATGAATGTCCATATTTCATTTATAGAAATTTAAAAACTTCAACTTTTTGTAAATTTTGGAAACAAAGGAGTGTGAAAATCTTTGCTATCTACTTTCTAAACTTCTAATTTTTGCAAGTATGTAATGAATGGTGAATTATTATTGATAAAAAAAAACATTCAGAGACAATGTCTTCTGCAATATAGTCATTTATTTTGGGACAATTTTTTTTTTTTTTTTTTTTTTTTGGAAAGTGTTTGTTAGTGCAGACGGAGGTGTTACCTCAGATGTTGCCACTGACAGTCTAAGTGCTGTGACAAAAATAATTTGTAATTTGACATTTCTTTCTAATATAATTTTATACTAATGTCCTAATATCATTGTCTAGATGTTGGTCCATATTTTCAGGTATAATAAAGTTGATTTATGGAGCTTAAAGCATGGAGAAGAAATTAACAAAGAATTACTCATAAAAGCCGAGTAAATGAGGGAGTTACAAACATATTTAACATGTGTTAAATATGTTAAATATGGAGAAGACCAAGTCCAAGGTTTGTTGCTGATCAAATGGATGAAGTACAAGGCGTTGGAAGCTTGGAGTACAACAAGGTGATGCATAGACTTGGGGATGAAGTTTTCGGTTGAGAAAATCAAGGAATGAAGACCAAGTCTTGCACAAATTGTGGAGAGAAAGCTCACACATTCTCCCTCACTCCCTCATACGTGAATAGCAGCCCCAAGGCTGTTTCTTTGTGTAGTCTCCAAGTATTTGTGGTTATATAAAGTGCTTGGATGAAGACATTGAAGACAAGCCAAAAATATCACACACATCCATAGCACAAAGATCAAAGTACTCTTGGCTCCTTTAAGATTCTTTCTCCCATACACTCTTTTATCACTCAAATACTTCGGGTTTGAGTGAGTTTTGGTTAGGATAGAATCTTGTACTTTGTTCTTAGTTTGGTTCCATAGAGAGTATATCATATTAGTTATAGGGAACCTTTTGACTTTGTATTTGGTACACTTATTAAATATAAAGTTTTCGCCTAAGGGCAATCTCAAGTTATATTTATATAACTTGAGAAAAATATATCTCTTGTGCTATTTATTTTTCCGCTGCAAAACTCTTTTATTTTTGTGTGTGTGTTTTCTGTTCGTCAGAAAGTGTTACCTGGGGTGTTATCTAACATTTGAGGTAACATCTGTTCTCAGTAAGCCTTTGACAAACAATTTCAATTGGTATCAGAGTCCGATCACTTAACATACTAAGTGGTTTGTTCCAGTTTGTCATGGCTTTCGATCCTGCTAATCCCAATCAGAAACGTCTTCCTGTTTTAGATGGCTCGAATTATGTTTATTGGAAGATCCGCCTATGCTCACATATCAAATCAATTGATCTTCGGGCTTGGCGATCTATAACAAATGGTTACTCTCTTCCTATGTTACCTCCAGATGAAGATGGTGACGTACAAGTCAAACCTGAATCTGAGTGGACTAATGAAGAGATTAATCTAGCGAATTTCAATGAAAAAGCACTTAATGCTATTTTTGAGTGGGTTGATATGCATATTTTCAAACTTATTCAAAATAGTTCCACTGGTCAAGAAGCATGGGAAACTTTACAAAGGTTTTGTGAAGGTGATACTAGTGTGCGTGAAAATAAGCTTAGAACTCTCACTGGCAAATTTGAAAGGTTGAGGATGAGTGAAAACGAAACTATTTCTTCATATTTTGAAAAATTGTTTGATATTGCAAATGAGTGTCAACTTTTGGGTGAACCTTTTACCAAACAAAAAAAAACACGAAATGGAAGCTCGTTAGCGCTTGACTTTGATTACAGCTAGCGCGCCCCAGGGGGCCTCAGGCCCTACGACGTTTCGGAAGTCTTTCAAGATCATTGCATGACATCCTACTGGAGAAACTCTATCTCTCACTCACTTTATCTACGTTAGAGAGTACAAGATCGTTGGCTTTAGAAGAGACTTAATATTTAGTTGGATCACTGTCCTAGTGTCATGTAAATAATATTGGTATATGGGCACCTCGATAATAAAGTAAAGAAGCAAGAACATGGAATAAGGACTTAATATTTGAGGTGGATAATTGTCATGTAAATATTATTCATTTGAAACAAATATGGGTATGTCCATAACAAAGTAAAGAAGCAAGAAGATGGAATAAATATTTTAATATTTGAGGTGGATCATTGTCATCTAAATGTTACTCCCTCCGATCTTCACATCTAAGCTTTTAGAAACTGTTACTACGAGAGAATTTTAAGCAATAATTTTAAGTTGGTTAATTATACTAGTGAAAATATAAATTTTGCAATCAATAAAAAGTTTTAAACTTTCTTTAGATAGTTAAATCATCATGAAATTATTCATGTGATTTATCTTCTTTTCATAATTATCTTTGGTGGTGTTAAGTAATCACATTAACACTATAAAAATGACGTAAGTGAAGCAACGGGTATTATTTGTTGTGAGTAGTTTAGGAAGTTAAGTGATTTTTAATGTTTAATTTTAGATATGAGACTAACTTTATGGGACAAACAAATATGGTAATGCCAAAATATGTTTGTCCCCCCAATGTATACACCAAATCTCACTTTACACCCCCGCGTGAATTTCGTCCCACTTTGATACCTAATGTTAAAATTATCTCACTTTACCCCCTGGATCCTAATGAACGTTAAAGAATTAACAAAACTGGTCATGTGCGTGTCATGTGATGGGTGTTTAATCGCCTCATCCCTCAACTGATCCTTTCGTCTATGCGCACAGATCTACCGTAGCATGTGCATCTCAGCGACATTTATCTTATGAAGGTGACATTGCTTAACGGCCCATTGAAAAAAAAAAAAAGATTACAACAATAACAAAGCCTTAGACAACATTGTTTGCAAGTGACTTAGAAAACATTACCGTAACGATTCGATCTCGAAGACCCGGTCCGCTACATAAGCACCACACACTGACCATTAAACACAAACATCTTGGGTTCATTTGGCTTACCATAATAAGTCCACCAAAAAGTCAATAGATGATGTGGGTCCCCAGTAGCAATACGTAGATGCTTTTATATCACAATCAAATCCACATATTTCTAATGTGGAATGAGGCATATCACAATAACTTTATGAATGAGATAAACGCTTTTTCTAGTTATTATGAAAAATACTCTCTTAATCAGTAGACCAGTACATTTACATGGTTGCAAAGAATAACTTGATACAAGACGTTGAAAATAGACTTAAACACAATGTTCCTGAGCAAAATTAAGCTCTCCCTGAAACCAACAAGATGAAGTCTGAACCCACGTTCTTATGTTGGATCACACGGAAAAAAATCAGTTTGTTATTTTGATACTCCATCTGTCCCAAAAAGATAGTCCCATTTTAACTTTTAATGGTCAACAAAATTGAACTTTGACCAACCATTGGCGACGATCTAATCATTCTAGTGAAATTCCAAAATTTGTAATTGATAAATCATCAAGTGATTTATCAATTTTTTAGAATTTCATTGTGATCATTAAATTGACACTAATGTTTGGTCAAAATTCATTTTTGTTGACCATAAAAAATCAAAATGAGACTATCTTTCTGGACAGAGGGAGTATATAATATCCCCGCCAGTCATCAAACCAGGCAACCTATGAATCTTTCCTATGCCACTAACTTGAACAGCCTAATCCAAGACTCGGAACCACCATACTCCTTCGTCACCCGCTGTAGAAACCCCGAAAAAACCACAGCCAGTCTACAAGATGAAATTTCCTAAAGGTATGATTAGATTTAGAGTCGTCACCTATGTTTTTTAAATGAAGATAAGAAAAAATTAAAGTCTATTATTTTAGAGAAAACCAGAGATTCGAGATGGGGTTCAGGGGTTAGATTACGGAACGAGAAGGTGTTAGGCACCCAGCCAGCTCGACCTTATATCTAGTCTTGCTACTTTAGGTGTTCTAATCAGTCTTTCTACTTCAAGTGTTCTAATAAAAATGTTGTTTTATTTATTTATGCTAAAGGAAACAAAGGAATAAAAGAGTGAGTTTGAAATCTACAGAGATGACCTTAACTATCCTCAATATGTAAGGTAGTTGTTTGGTCATGTCTCATTTGATGGGGATTATACACTTATAAAAAGATATACTTATAAAAGGGTATTTTTTGTGGAGAGAATTGTTGTGCTTAGAAATGAACCCAATAGGTCCTTGGAAATGGGGAAGATATATATGAAATGGGGGAGAGAAAAGTGGTGTGCGAGCTCCCTGTAAATTATCTCCAGGTGTTCTAAGATTAACTCACTCAAACCAGGACTCAATGGGGAAAAAATTGTCATGCAATAGTAGTTAAGCCTCTTAACATTATACTCCCTCCCTCCGTCCCCAAATGATCTTACTTTTTTCATTGTTATTGCGAAGGAATTTTGAGCAATAATTTAGATTGATGTGATTGTCTTAACGAAAATCTAAAACTTGTTATTGATACACCATCAACAATACTATCACTAAGAAGTTCTAGATTTTCATTAGGACAATGAAACCAACTTAAAATTAATGCTCAAAGATCATTCGCAATAACATCAAAAAAAAATATAAATATCATTATGGGACGGAGAGAGTAGTTGAGGTTCTATCTCAAAACCAATTATTCAATTAACAATAATATCATATCTCAAAACCAATTAACAATAAGATCAGTAGTAGCCTAGGAATTTTATTAATTTGAAGTAAGGCTTGTATTTTACTGGAATGTTTCATCAGCATATTCCACCGTTTATACTGACTATTGAGGGGATCCTGAAATCAGCAAAAGAAAAAAAAGAAAAAGAAAAAGTGAACTTGGAATGTTTTCCAACTCTATCATAGTGCCTCCGTCCCAAAATGAATAAAAAAATAATCAAATTTTCTCTTGATTTGAAAACTTTTTGACATTCATTTTGGGACGGAGGGAGTAACAATCATGCCCTAGGTAACTTTCAGTTGTTGCAAAAGCTAGCTCGCAGTCAAAAATCTATGCCGAGGCATCTGACTAGCTCCACTTATGATGCATTGCAGGAAAATTATAATTCAGGCCTAGAGCTGATGCCTCAACCTCATTTGGCATTCAAGTAAAAAACTTGCTACTACTGTTAAAAAATTATGTTAAGAACTAGAAATCAAAGTGAGATGTCAAGTTAAATGGTTCAATGAAATTGCAGCCACATACACATGATTTGGTTGAGCTAGAGCTCAACCAAATCTCCTCAACGAGATTCGAACTCAAGATCTCTGCATGAGAAGTTAACACGGGATACCGCTTGAGCTAGAGCTCTTTGGTAAACCTTACATATCCATTAAAGGACCAAGCCACATCTAAAACCAAGAACGAGATGTGCCCGTCACTTGTTGGTTAATTGGTTTTATGTTCAACCAGATACCAGTGAGGTCCTAGACGGCGTGATATTGACTTTGGGGCTCAGTGTTCATCGAGTAAAACTAGGCTCTCTGTGAAAGCAACCAATTGAAATCTAAAGCCACCAATCCCAGTGTTCTTGTGTCGCCCATGCATAGGATCACACAGAAAATATTCCATTTTGTGATTTTGATATATAATGTCCCCATTAGTGGTCAAACCAGGCACGCTGTCAATACCTTCCGTAGCCACAAACTTTAAGTGCTTAACCCAAGAATCAGCAACACCATACTCCTTCATCACCCACATGTAACAAAAGTAAAACATTCCACCATCATCAGGGGAGCTGTTAAGATCTGGGGACGGACTTGAGTTTCCTGATGGAGGGATTCCATAGGTACACAATCCGGCCAAAGTACCTACTATCATCATCTGTAATGCAAAGAATTCCATTACATGATCCAGATACTGTCACATTGAAGGACTCACAGTCAAAGGGAAATGCCAAGTTGAACTGCTCAGCCAATGTGCTGTCACATATAGCATGGCACAATGGTGGGTCACCCAGGCCCGATGGCATGTGAAACAGGTATCCATTGCTGCGCAACTTCGCTTGATTAAGATGGGAGGCAATGAAACCAGGATTTGTAATAAGTTTGTACCACGACTTGGAGACGGAACTGCAAATTATTAAACTTTTTATTGGCAATCTTTCAAGTATATCTATCAAGATTTCTCTTGGTAGATCGTTGGATGACATTTTATGGGTGACACTTTGCATTACCTCATAACTTCCTTGAAAACCACCTGCAAAAAGTCCAACCATAAGGTTATCATGAACAAATGGCTTGATATTGGAGCTTCAGGATCCTTTAAAAAAAGAAAAAAACAGGAAATTAGAATCTAAGCCTAATGCTCATACCTCAACCTCATTTTGTATTCATGTAAAAGACTTCTAGCAACAACAAAACAATATTAACAAAGCCTTAACCCAAAATGATTTAGGGTCAGCTAACATGAATCATTATATGGAATCGTCGTTGAAAAGAGGTGAAGGTAAAAAAAAAATCCAAACTAAGAAGAAATTCAAAAGCATAGAAAATTAGTTGACAATGTTGATCATCTCAGTGAGTCAAGCACTTCAAAAAAATTTATTTTTTTTCAGCGAAAAGAGGGCGGTACCTCCCTAAATTTTACTAATAATCAAAAATAAATATAAAACATGGTGGGGGACATGACAACCACTACCACCAGAAATGAGATAAGTGAGGGTTCAAAACCATTGAATATGTAGTTACAATAGAAGCTCGAGTACCATGCAAAGTTGGTAAAGATGCAAAATCACTTAAATGAAATCCTTGGCATGGAACATAAGTTAATGTTCATCTGGATAATCTAATATCCAGAGTAAAGAAGCAGTATTATTAGCGCAGTTGTTATAACAAAATAGGGTACAGTGAATTCAAACCGAAATTAATCCAAACATCCCTGTGAAAGGACCAACGCATATCTAAAACCAAGAACGTCACGTGCTCATTACTTGGCTCTACTTGTAACCAGATTACCGTGAGGTCGTAGATGGTGTGATATTGACTTGAGCAGAGTGTTGCTCGAGTAATACTAGGCTCTCTGTGAAAGCTTCGCAAATAAAGACTTACTATTTGAGGTGGACCACTGGCAGGAGATAAGATTCATTTGAAACATACGTGTACAACGATAACAAAGTAAAGAAGCAAAAAGTTGAGAGGAGATTATTACCTGTTTAGCCGGCGATATAGTGACCTCAGCAGTTGCCGCGAAAATGACATAAACACAACTCATTGCCAGTACAGTCACATTTATATACTCCGTCTCTTCATACTTTTTTCGTCATTACTACGAAGGAACTTTGAACAATAATTTTAAATTGATTTAATTATACAAATGAAAATTTAAAAGTTGTTATCGATACACCATCAACAATACTATCAATAACAAGTTTTAGATTTTATTAGGACAATTAAACCAACCTAAAATTATTGCTCAAAGTTCCTTCGCAATAACAGCGAAAAAAGTAGGAATATCATTTTGGGACAGAGGGAGTATTCTTTACTGGACTGCAAAACAAAGTTTGGTAAAGATGGTTGCACATCTCAGTATGTTGAGCACTTCAATCCGGTTTTCTAATTCCATAAATACAAACGTTTCTTGAGCAACATTAAGTGACAGAAGATCAGAAAAATGGCATTGGTGCCTTTTGTTACCTCATATCTTCCTGGAAAACATTACCTGCAAAGTTAAAATTATAAGCAAATATTGAGATATGGCTATTCAACACTACAAAGAGCTCTAGTTCAAGATGCATTATGTATTTTCATGGTTGAAGGCCAGGGTTCAATTTCCACCAATGATAGATTTCAGTCTCCAAGTGTCACTCTTTTTGTAGATATTAAGTTATTATTAATATGAAAACCCAATGTTAAGAAAACTAATATTAAGAAGGAATAATGTTAGGGGCACAAAAAAGTCACAAAATCTTGCTCACAAAATCCTAGGTGTAATGATTTTATTGGTTTTTTTAATTAGAGTGTGGCGGGTCCATTATCGATGCAACCAATAAAATATCGCCACCTCATTTTGTGAGCATGATTTTTGTAACCTTATTTTGTGCCCGTAGCATTGCTCGGTTAGGAAGAGGTTGCTCAACGGCGCACAAAAAGCTGTTTTAACAACGAAACCTCAAGTATGATGCAAAGTTGGTGAATTACAAAAATATTTTCACATAAATAAGATTCATGCATCTTCAGTTTTTTTTTTTTTTTTTTTTTTTTTTTTTTTGTGGGAGAGGAGGGGGGAATAATACTATACGGCATCTAAGTTTATCTGAAGTTGCAGTGTTGGCTTTAAACTGAGTTTGGCATAGACTTAATGATTTAGATCAAAAATTACAAGAATGAAGAAATGTAGCATACAATTAAGGGTTTAAATTGATAAATACAAATATGAAGAACCCGAAAAAAATAACCTCGCAAGTGCGCAAGATAAAGTAGTAGCAGTATGCAAAGCAAGTGTTGATCCGAATACACTTGATGAAGACAAAAGTTTAAAGAGTAGCAGTTTAAAACAAGAAACAAAATGAATCAATAGGGTTTAATTATCAACCAATGAACAATATGCCAATTATCTTCTACAAAGTCTACATAACAAACAAAGAACTCTTTAAGAACCTAAGAACATTTAGAACCGAAACCCTAAATCGCAAACAAATGAATATCAATAGGGTTTACTTATCATGGTGGCTAACATACAAATTTGGGCGGGCTGATAATAGCTTCCCTTGCCACAAACTTGAACTGCTTAACCCACGACTCGGCAGCACCATATGGTAAAAGACAAGCAAGAAGAAGAAGAACGTTAGAGTGCTGGAATTGCAGAGAAAGAGACTCACAGCTTGAGTCCTTCTGGTGAGAGTGTATACATATTATATACTACCTCCCACACAAAATGATCTTCTCATTTGACTATTCAAACATTTTTAAGAATATGAACACTTGCTTCACTAGCCATGTTGTGTTTATGCACTTTTAAGCCTAAATTGTAGAAATGGGAAGAACTTTTTGGGACTGTGAGAAACCGCAAATGGGATGATCATTTTGGGATGGAGTAGTATGATAGTACAAGGAGTCCTATGAGATATGTACCAAACTAGGATGATATCCTTACATACAAGGTAAGGATACAATCAAAATACATACAATAATCCTACCGAAATACTACTAATGTACATACGAATATACTATACATTAATGCCACCCCTCAAGCTAAGCGGCACGGGAGTAAGCTGCAACTCGTATGAGCGTAAAGCAACACTGGGTCGAGCAAGACCCTTATGAACATGTCGGCAACCTGATGAACTGTAGAGACGTACGAAAGGCAAAGGAAGCCGCGCAGATGTAGTTCTTGGACGAAGTGATGATCGATCTTTATATAATATGAGTACGAGCATGAACTATCAGATTTTTAGAAATGTGTAGCGCCGAAATGTTATCACAATAGAGATGAAGGGGAGAGAGAAACAGACCAAGCTCGTGGAATAGAAAGGAAAACCTGTGAAGCTCCGTTGTTGTGGTGGCTAGAGCGTGATACTCGGCCTTGCTGCTTCAACGACTGACCTTAGATTGTCCCTTTGTTGTCCAAGCCACTAGGTTCAGTCCCAAAAATATACAAGCACCAGTAGTGGACTGACGATCATCTAGAAAACCAGCCCAATCGGAATCAAAGTATGCTTGAAGTGAAGTATCTCAGAACTTAGAGAATTGAAGTCTGAAATATAAGGTACATTTTACATAACAAATGCGGCCACAAGGTAAGTAGTGCGCGGAGTATGTGAAACAACATTTGGATGGAACAAGGTGAGTTATTGAAGACGACCCACCATACTTTGTTACTCGATGGCATATGGAATTAGATCCCCATCGAGAGCACAAAGATGAGAACCAGCGATGATAGGGCTAGCGACGGTTTACAAGTTTCCAGATTGAACTTACATATAGATGAAACAAAAGCAGAAATCAATCATAAGAACATAAACAACGGTTATTAGAACAAGATTAATCTAAACACTTATCCTACTCAACGGACTCTGTTCATTTGGTGTGTCAAATAATATCCTGAGTAAGGTAGTGACATACTTCCCAAGTGGTTTTATAACAAAATACTCCCTTTGTCCCGAAATGATCTTCACATTTGCCATTTTTCATTGTCCCAAAAAGTTCTTCCCATTTCTACAATTTGGGTTTAAATGTGCGTAAACACAACATGGCTAGTGAAGCAAGTGTTCGTATCCTTAAAAAGTTTGAATTGTCAAACGCAAAGGTCATTTTGGGACGGAGGGAGTAAAGAACTAAAACCCAGATTAATCCTAACATCTCCATGAAAGGACCAAAACATATCTAAACCCAAAAAGCCAATGTGCTCGTTACTTGTTGGGGTTTCTAAGTATAATAGGATAACAGTGAGGTCCCAGGCTGTGTGATATTGACTTCGGATGAGTGTTCCTCGAGTAAAACTAGGCTCTCCACAAAAGCAACCAAATGAAATCCATCCCCACGAAGCCCAGTGTTCTTGTGTTGCCCTTCCACAGGATCACACAGAAAATATTCCAGCTTGTAATTCTGATATATAATATCCCCATTAGTGGTCAAACCAGGCAGCCTGTAAATCCCTTCCGTAGCCACAAAGTTGAACTGCAGAACCCAAGAATCAGCAACACCATACTCCTTCATCACCCACAAGTAACAACAGTGAATCCTTCCAGAATTGGTGATGTTACTGCCATTAATAAGCAAAGAAAGTGATCCATGGATCTCTGCAAGAACCTCCGAGTGTCTATTTCCTCTGTAACAAGTAGCAGGCAGCTTCATTTCTTGAAACACCTCGTTACTGAAGTCAAACGACAAGATCAAATGGTAATCATGTTTATGTGCAATCCAATGAACAGATCCATTCACAAATGCCGTGGATGATCTCTCAGCCATACACGAGACAGTAGCCTTGATCCTCTTCCAAGAATTTGTGCGCAAAGTAAAGACCTCAATCTCATATGGTTTTTGGCCAAAACCCTTTTTCTCAGAGTCCCAAAAGTATGAAAGTCTGACAATCTTATGACTACCAATTACATGGTCGAATCCGAGCCCTAGAACAACCAGGGTCCGAGTGTCATAGAACTGCGGTGTGACATCCTGAGATCTTGGAAGGGTCTTGAATTTCCTGATGGACGGATTCCATAAGTACACAATCCGACCAAAGTGATTTCTATCATCATAGGTCAAGCAGAGCACTCCATCACACGATCCGGCTAGAGTCATTTGGAAGGACTCACAATCAAAGGGAAATGCAAAGCTAAAACGTTCAGCCAATGTGCGGTCAGATATAACACAGCACATTTGCTGGTTTCTCTGGCTCATGGGTATGTGCAGGAGGTACCCATTGCTGCACAACTTGGTTTGATTAAGGTGGGAGGCAATGAAATAAGGATCACTAATCAGAGAGTACCATGACTTGCACACCGATCTGACAATTATTAAAGTTTTTGCTGATAATCTTTCAAGAACATTCCTCAAGATTTCTTCTGGTAGATCTTTGGATGGCATCTTATGGAAGAAACTCTCAATCTCTAACGTCAGATAGTTGGCTTTTAGATTAGACTTTTTTGCTTGTGAAGACTTGATATTTGAGCTTTAATCCCAGCTTAGAACCAGATTTATGCAAAATAATTTTCATATGAAACAAAAATAGGCCGTCTAATCTGTCTCTCTCACAGCAATAACAAAGTTGTCGATTTCATACCTGTTTGGCCGGCAATACAGGGAGGTCCTACTTATCAGTTGTCATGACAGACTAACGATGACATAAACAAGATACATAGGTAGTAGAGTATCGTTTTGGTATTCAACGGTGGACGGCAGAAAGCATATAAATAGAGAAGGTTGAACACTTCAAACCAAGACTTGACCGGAATAATTCCCATGCCATAATAGTTAAGCCTCTTACACTCTAGGGTTCTATCTCCAAACCAATTGGCAATGAGAGAAGTAGCCCAGGATCTTAATTAATCAAGGGCATGACTTGTATTTACCCGATTTGGGATTAATGCTTCAACGAAGCCCATCATACGTACTGATTTTGAATCCACAAAATAAAGTGAACTACAACGTAACTGGGGATTAGACCTAGGACCTTGCTAGGGAAAGGTAAACCCAGGGACGGCCCTAGGGGTAAGCAAAGGAAGCCACCGCTTAGAGCCCCTAAAAGAATAACCGACAAGTTTAACTTGGTTGGTACACGGTATAGACAAAATACACTTGGTATACTAACCAAGCCACCCTAAATTAGGGTATGTTGATAACAAAGTAAAGAAGCAAAAGAAAAAAACAGAGTAAAATATAATAGAGTTCTTTCCTGTTTAGCCTGCAATACAGTTAACTCAACAGTTTTAATAACATAAGCAGAGACTCGTTGCCAGTAGAGTACGTACCATTTTTTATGATCAACAGTTGTCACAAAAGGTAAAGAAGTTGAACAAATCCGTGAGTCAAAACACTTCAATTTGGTGCTGTGATTTCCTGTATAGAGAAATGATAAGAAAATCAAAAGCTAAAACTCAACAAAGGAGACAACATGAAAGTATAAATGCGAATGAAAAACTTCCGTATATTATTCTCAGACCTGTATATATCATTCAATAGAAAATTCAACAAAAGATTATTCTTGAAACAAGGAAACAATATTAATGCAAATTTACACTTACGAGAAGCCAAAAGTTCAAATGTAAGGGTATCATTTAAATTTAGATTATTTTGGTATAATAAAGTGGTTAGATATTTTGGACCAATTGTATTTTTCCCGAAATTAACTGTTACTTTGGACGGGATGGAGTAATAAGTTGTACTCCCTACGTCCAGTTTAAGGTTATTACTTTCTTTTTGGTCTGTCCCAGATAGATTAAGGTTCTTAGTTGCTTCGTTACTTAAAACTTAAAATGGACAATGAGACTCACTTGTCATTCTCACAACAAAAACTCCCTACTCACTTTCTCTCTCCTACTTTATTTTTCATACTCACAACATTTTTTTTTTTTAATCCTTGTGCAAATTCAAACTAAAAACCTTAAAAGATGGACGGAGGGAGTAGCTTATGAGAAGCTCGGCTCTATGAATTATGGAGCCCTAGCTTCTCCCAAAAGCTCCATCAGACAATGCCAAAATTATCCCAACAGTTCTATTGGAAATGGGTTTTGCAATTAATTTTGGATTTCAAAATGTATTGTGCCTGCCTCGATACATATGAATTTTCCAAAACACTAATTTAGAATATTGATGAGTAAAATTGATGTGAATTGAAAAAAAAAATAAAAAAAATTAACGACGATGGCAGTGATCATAATTCGCTGCATAGCAATCTTAACGATTTCATACAGGAGGTTAAATATTTTTGAATCAATGTAAAACCAAATAGAAGTAAGCATCTAGTAATACATTGAAACCTTGCTGAAAAAAAAAAAAAAAAAAAAAAAAAAAAAAAATCAGGAATGATCAGTACCTTGATTCTAAAATCTCTCTCGCAATATTCTGATCAGCGATTGATCCCTCTTGCGGATCTATTAAGGTACGAGCGGGGGCGACGGCCCCCACTGATTTTCCAAAAAAAAAAAAAAAAATGGTATAAGGTAATACTCCCTGCCTCCCTCCCATCCGAAATAGGATCACGGGATCAAGGAATAATAATCTTTTATTATAAAAAGTTGTTTGAAAAGTAGGTGTTAGACCATGTACAATGGGGAAAAAAATAGGGTGTTGAATTGAAATTCACAAAAAAAATTGTGTTGAATTGCTCTAATGGTTGTTGAAATTTTTTTGTGTGAATTTTTTTGTGAAAAAAATTCAACAAGTGTGAATGGAGAAAATGTTCCCCGGTTTTGCCACGTAGCGCGTCTCTATTGGGCCAGCGAGGCGCGTGTAGTACACGCGCCGACAAGGGCGCGTGTGTTGCAGAAGGTCCGGCTTTTTTTTTTTTTTTTCCTGGTGCTGACACTTGGCGGCTTCTGATTGGCTGACGAGTTTTTTTTTTTATCCCAATTATTTGAGCTCAATTATTTCACAAAAAAATATTATTTTTTTTTTTTTTTACACCAAAATTCCTAAAAAAAAATTCTCTTTAAATTGACGTAAGTTTCATTATATTCCGACACAAAAAAAAACCCATCTTTTTTCTTGAAATGGATCCCAATAATAACTATTTCAACACTAATCATAAAAATAAAAAATAAAAATTAAATTTTAAGTGGTGGGGTATAGGATGATGAGTGGGAAAAGTGTTGAATGGGGGATTAAACAAACCATTGTAGGGTGTTAAGTGTTTTGTTGAATGAGTGTTGAATGGATGAGTTGGATGAGAGAGAAGCTGATGTGGAGTGATAAAGTGAGTGTTGAATGGGTTTTTTTTTTTTTACCATTGTAAATGGTCTTATGAGTATGAAAGAAAGAGAAAGTGGGTGGGGAATAATAAATGAAAAATTGTTTTGAGTATGACAAGTGGGTCCTACTAATATAAAAAAGCAATAAAAACATTCCATTTTGAGATGTCCTATTTCGAGTGGGACACCCAAAATGGGATTTTTTTTTTTTTCTCAAATAATTCTTTTTTAAAATACTATTTCCCAAAATGACAACCCTTCGAAACTATTTGCCAAAATGACCGCTTTTTCAAGACTCGCCACTCGCAGAAGCGAAATTAAAAAAAATCTCGCTTAAACTCGCTACTGTGAATAGCGAGTTCATTATTTTTTTTTATTTTTTTTTTTTGTATTTTATGAAAATAATTTCGATAATTTTGGAGAAATTTTCTTAAATTTAACTCGCTAATGGCAATAGCGAGTTTACATTAACCACGGTGAAGATAATTGGTCGATCAATAATTTTATAAAAATTTCTTTTATCGGCGCTGCAACGAGGAGTTGCGATTTGTTGAAATCATATTCTCCGGCAACAGTAGCTTCGACGGAGAGCACAATGAATCCACTCATCTGGAATGGCGTCGGCGATTTGGGTAAGCCAGTAAGTTGGTTGAAACTGAAAAGAGGATAGGATGTGGATGTGAGGAAGAAAAGAGTGGGTTGAAGAGATTGGAGAGAGAGGACAAGGAAAAATTGGGGAAAGAGGTAACCGCCCAGAACATTTGAGGTTTTAGATTTGGATTAATTCAACTATGCAACAATATTATTCTTTGCGGGTATTTGTTGCAGTTTCTCCCTCTTGAATATCTTTGTTTGGATTTTCAATTACAGAGGCCAAGAGAGAGTATTGATGACTAGATTTGGATCTGTTACCGGAGAAGAAGCAGCTAACTAATGATCCCGTTTTTCATTGATGTCCGCTCTGAAGCCAAGTTTTACTAACGTAAACTCGCTATTGTCATTAGCGAGTTTAAATTTCATAAAATTTCTCCATTGATTTTTTTTATAATACGAAGAAAAAAGGAAAATAGAACTCGCTATTCACAGTAGCGAGTTTAGGCGAGAATTTTTCAAATTCGCTAATGTTAGTGGCGAGTTTCGAGAAAGTGGTCATTTTGGCAAATAGTTTTGAAGGGTTGTCATTTTGGGAAATAGTCTTTTAAAAAAGAATTATTTGAGAAAAAAATCCCCAAAATGGCAAAACGTCCTATTTCGAGTGGGGAGGAGGGAGTATATATTAATATGTTACAAATGAGCAAGTATGTTTGTCTGTCACAGTTGTAACGGAAGAAGCCTAAGATTTGTGTGCCCCCGGTTCGACCCTCACCCCCACCACTTCCTAATTTTTATTTTTATTTTTATTTTTATTTCTCTGTTTTTAGAAAACCTACATATCTTTAAAAAGCCACTATAACTGTGTTTATCCTTTAAAAGTTACTACTATTTCAAACTCATAAATTGTACACTTTTCAAAAAGTATCTTACATTATAATGCCATTTCTTTTATCACTAAGATAAATAAAATTGAATTAAATCTATTATTTTCAACTCTACTAATAAAAGTTACCGTCAATTTACAAATTGAGATTAAATATTCTTTTTCCGTCTCAAAATGAATGTCCAAAAAAATTGAATTTTTTTTATACGTTTATATGGAGATGGAGGAATTATTTAATATTTTGGTGCTCTTGAGACGTGGGGTATTATAGAAAAGCACAAGATTTTATATAACTAATATTTGAATTATCCACTTTTTTAATTAAATATACTCCCTCTGTCCCGAAATGAATGTCTAAAAAGTTCTCAAATTTGTTCTTGTTAAAGCAAATTTGATTTTTTTTTATGACATTTATTTTGAAACGGTGAGAGTATTTAATATCTTGCATTTATCATGTCAATTTTCTATTATACATTGAATATAGTAAAAACAATAAAAATGATTTAAGAATGTCGCGAGCGGAATTTTTTTTTTGCCCCCACTGACCACAATTCCTGGATCCGCCACTGTCCCTAAGCATCCTTCTCCTCGTAGCGGCATACCACATCAGCGCAACAGTTTTTTTTTTTCACAAAACAATACTCCCTCTGTCCCTATTTACCTTACAAATTTGCAAATTGGCACAACAATTAAGGAAATGTACTTTCTATTATAAACAATTAGATAGTGGGGTAAAATTAGTGAGATTAGAGAAAAGATTCTTTTTTAGTTAAAAAGTAATCCTTCTCTCTCCTTCCCCCTTCCCTCCAGATTACAACCTTCAACCCCTCCAAAAAAAATTAAATTTTACCCATCAAATCACTAGTGGCTCCATGCTTTGATCATAACTAAATTACATTTACACAAAGACTACTAGTCAAATTTACAGAAGTTTTACAATTTGTTCTTCTTAATTTCAAAATTTCCTCCACAATTAAATTTTCAATTCAATGAAAATTTGAACTTTCCCACCTAATTTAAATCTAACAGCCTATAAATACATACCATCACCATTTTTTACACACTTTTCACCACTACCAGTTTACAAAATGGGTAAAAAAGACATGAGCACAGAAGATAAAATGATGATGGCATTGGTGTTGTTGCAGTCAACTGAGAGAGGAAAGCTTCCAAAAGGCAAAATCAAAGAAGTTGCAGCCCAATTTGGAGTTTGCTTCACCCCAACATCAACAACAAATATCAATGACGAGTCTTCGAAATTACAAGAATCCCCAACACCAGCAATCTTCTTCACTTTCACACCTTTCAAATTCTTGCAACACCTCAGATATTCCTCATACCCAGGAGAATTCAATGTTTCCGCCCAAATTAATGAACCATACCCATCGGAAAATTCTTTCTCTGGCTCGACCATGTTGAATGGGTAGGATTAATGTTGGGGTTAATTGCAATTTGGTTCCTAACATTTTTCAAAATTTGCAATGTTGATGCTGTCATTTCAATCTCGCCATATATCCACTTTGTCTTTTTGTTGCAATATGCCTACAAAAGTAACTATTTATTAGTTTTTTAACAGATTTTTTGTGATGTTACTAGCACATGACGTTTTAAAATGTTTTTGGAGCTACACGTATCCGATTGGTATGATTATTTTTGTAAATTAAAGCTAATATTTAAATATACAACATATATTTTCTTGGCAATTTTTTGGTGAATTAATAACATTATATTAATTTATAATTTAAATAAATAAAAATAACAAAAAAATAGAGAACGGGGGGGGGGGGGGGATTCTGAAAAATTACTACTTTCCACCATGCTATAACTTCTTTCCTCTCCTCTACTTTCTCCCACCACCCCGTCACCTTCCCACATCACCCCTTCCACATACACGTTTCCCCAATTCATCCTTCTCGCCCTCTCTCTTTTTTCCCTACTAAGTATTTTAATAAACTGATAATCAAAATATTAGAATTTACTTCATGTGAAACATATTTGGGGTTAATAATTTTTTTAGATTATTTTTCACCTTTTTCTAATTTTTATTTTTTAATAATTAAATTTAATAAAAAAATCAGTGGCAAAACAAATTGCCAAAAAATATTATATTTTGTAGATTTAAATATTAGCTTCAATTTAAAAAAAAATCATATTAATCTGATTGATGTAGCTCTAAAAACATTTTAAAACGTCCCTTAAAACGATATGTGTTAGTCATATGGCATAAATCTGTTAAAAATATAACACCCAGTTAGTTTTGTAGTTGGATTGCAACAAAAAGACAAAAATGATATACCAATTGGCGAAATTGAAAAGATAGCATCAACATTGCAAATTTTGAGAAATGTTAGGAACCAAATAGAAATTAACCCTTAATGTTAATTGAGTGGGGTTGGGAGAATATAAAAGTAATAAAAAGTTTTCTTTTTAGGATATTGTAATGTAAATAGGGACACCCAAAATGGCAATTTTTGTAAGGTAAATAGGGACGGAGGGAGTAAATTTTTAAAGAGCTTTATAGCATAAATTCACATACAATATTTTATATAATAATATAAATTAAAATTTATAGTATTTTTTTTATTTCAAACTACGAGTGCTATACTTTTGCACGCTTATTAAAGAAAGTAATAAACAGTGGGTAACACTGCAAGTGGGTTGGAAATATAATTATCCAAAATCTATTGATTATGCAAATGGGCAATAAGTAAAGTAAAAAGTGTTGGTTTTTTTGTAATTACCCAAATATTACAAATACAAACTTGTCTATTTATCAATTACCATTTCGGAAAAGAGACTCTTAGTCTGTGACATACCCAAAAAAAACAGTAACTCTTACTCTGTGACAAAGGGAGTATTAGATTTTAATAAAATATATTATACAATAAATATATTCATCGACATAATACAATAAATCGACATTCTCAAACATGCTGCTTGGATCAAATTTTGTTATGCATTGCATGATCACGTATTATCACGTATTTCTGCATGTGGTTGGAGGTATTGTTCAAATTCTTGAGTAGATGTTTGCGCAACATGTATCTGAATAACTTGTCCATTTTCATCACACCAATCATTGTTTCATTTTGTTTGTTCTCTACAATCATATTGTGCAATATGATGAATTGTTCTTTGCGCCTAAAACGCGATGCGCCTCGAATGATTGTCCAACGAGCTTGGAGGACTCCAAAAGCTCGCTCAACATCCTTTTCTTGCAACTTCTTGCATTTGCTGAAACTTCTTTCACTTAGAATCTTATGGATATGAAACTTCTATAATTTATTGTTTCTTAAGCAATTGTTTTTTATTTCCAAAATCAACATTTGAGGCTGTCAAACCCGGCAGCATATCTTATATGAGGGTCTGACCTAATTCCGTTTGGGATCGGGATTCCTTGTCGTACAAGAAAACCAAACAAACTGACCAGAATCGAGGACCTAGTCATACGGCTCATTAAGAGCCGTACTCCATGAAAGGCGCCGTACGGTGGCCAGTTAATTTTCCCAGAAAATCTGTCTTTTACAATCTGTTCTATTGTGTGTGACCCAATAGGATTGTACTAAGTTGGCAACGAGTCTGAATGAGTCAGAACTCGTAAGTCATAAGTGGACTCTAGCAAGCCATTATGACTACCCAATTAGTACAACTTTGAAAGTCAAAGTTACCTTATAGAACATATCACAATCCCTTTGTCACGAGATATCATATCGGACATAAGTCATGGTCCACGTCAACTTATGTTGTCCAATGCTTTCTCGATCCCAAGTAGATTGATATGAGCAAATGACATTGATCGCATCAATTCATTTTGGTACGGCCATACACTATCATCAATCTCACTCATCGAGAGGCCAAGCAGATATCTCTCTTGAGAGAGGGACAAATCTCATCTTGACATATCTTCTTCCATACAAGAATCTGATTATGCCAATCATAGCCTTTATAACCACCCCGTAAGGGGTAGCGTTTGAGTACGTCAAACATAATGTTCATCATGTGAAAGACCATGATAATCTCTGGTCTAAGGATATCAAATGATATAACTATTATGAGATTTAATTATGACATTTGACCATGACATAAATCTCACAACGGGTCTATCCAGTACATTGTTCTCCAACAAGTACCCACAAGTTTAATCTGCATCCTATGCACCATAATCATCATATGATTATCCATTAAACTCATGCTAGCCCTTCTTAAGTGCTAGGGACAATGATTATTATAATAAACATGCAAAAGATATAATAATCGGGCTTGTTATCTCTATAACAACGAAGCTATGATATAACTCATAGGCCTTTCTCAAGGGCCTAGGGCATAATATCCAACAATCTCCCACTTGCACTAGGCCCAATCAACGTGTATCCAATACCCATATGATCTCCATCATTATTGCAAGCGAGCTTATGTAAGATGATTATCCTTGTTATCATCATATGGTACTTTGCATATTTAGACATCTCCTATCTTTGACGATTTCTCGAATAAGATAGAAACGTCAAAGTATATGTTTAGATAAGACATTAGTTCCTTGATTTGTGCAATAACAATTATTGGCACAATGAAAGTCCATTAAATTAGTGACATTAGAAACGATTTCTAGTTTACTAATTAGTGTCTTAATCCTAAACAATTTTCTAATTGCATCCCATGCCACTAGATACTCAATCTTTTGTAGAATAGTAATGGTATATTTAGAACTCTTCTAACACCATTATTAAACATAAACATGTATTTATACTGCAATATTTATCTTTGTTGGTTTGTAAAAATGCATCTATGTAACTATTACAAGATCATCTTTCATTTCATCAAAGATCAAGAACGCATCATTTGGTTCTTCTTAAGTACATAAGGATGTTTCTTAACTAGTGACTTTCACTAGGATCCGATTGGTATTTTCTCATTATACTCCAAGTATATGAGACATCCGGTCTTAGTACATTAACATGGCTTACATGATAGATCCAGTTGCCGAAGCATATGGAGTCCTAATCATGTACTCTTGCTCATTAGTCTTTCAATAAGACTAAATCTTGTCAAAAGTGATGCCATTAGACATTACAAGCAACCTCTCCAAGAGTCTTTGCATAGTGAACTCTTCACTATTTTGTCTATTTTAGTACTTAACCAATCAACCTTTTTAGATTTATCTCCATAAATCTAAATTCCAAGGATATAAGCGGCTTTATCCAAGTCTTTCATTTATAAACTCTTTCAAAATGAATTATATGTCATCCACATATATATGACTAGGAATGATATTACGCTCCCAATAAATTTATTGTAATCACAAGTCTCTTCTTTGATGAATTCAAACTCTTTGAATACTACATCAAAATGAAATTTCACTCCAAGTAGTTTGCTTCAATCCATCTCATGATTTCTGCAACTTGCATATTTTATTAGAATTTTATGGGTTTCAAAACTTTTAGGTTGTATCAAACACATCCTAAAGAATGTTCCTGTTAAGGAAAGCTGTTTTGACATCCATTTATCATATTTGATATTCAAAATATGAGGTCATGACAATTAGAATTCTAATATCCTCAAGCATGACTGTATGCAATAAAGTTTTATCATAATCGATATTATGAATTAACTTTACTCAATTAGTCGTGCTTTATCAATATGCCTTTGCGATCCATGTCTCTTTTCTCCAAGAAAACTCATTTTCTATCCTATGGTTTTTAAGCCTTAGGGTAGAACAATCAAGTTCAAAACTTGATTATGATATATGGATTGCACTTTTAGATTTTATGACTCCAAATCATTGATCTAAATCCAGAGTGGTCATTGCATACTTTATAGGTAATAAGTCAATCATTCTCAATGATATCTTCCTTATTACTTTCTATTACAAGAAATCAATATTTCTTGTTATAGATAGTATCCTATCATATATGCAAACAACTTGTGAATACTTGAACGAATTTACACAACTCCTTTTGAAACTTTGTTCAACTTCCATCTTAGGTTCTATGTCATTTTCTAGGTCTCGAACTCTTCGAGATACATTTTACTCCCACTAGTTTTTATAGAGATAATCGATTTATCTAGAAAGTGCTATTTAGAGTAACAACGATTTGTACTATAAAGGGTGTAAAATTAATATCATTAAGATATCCCAAGAAAATACATTAATTAGATTTAGGTGTGATTTTGTCCAAGACAACACTTTTCTCAAAAGTATCACATCACAAATCTTTATGAGAGACAAACAAGTTTTCTTTCATTCCATATCAAATATGGTACATATAGAACCTCCTTAGATGAAACTCAATTTAGTGTAAGCGCATCTGTTTCCAGCACATAATCCAGAAGGATAATTGAAGATCAATTTTGACTTATCATGAGGCGGAAAACTGTATTTTTACAGACAATCTGTAAACTTCTGTTAACAAGAGCCGTACGGCTCATTACTAGGCGTACGCCTAAATTGTAGTCGTACGGTTGTTGTTTCCAGATTCTGGTTTTCTTATTCTGCAGACTTTCTGCGGAATTCTCATAAAGTCCATGGTTCAAATATTCGTTACTTTGATCAGATCAGAGTAAACTAATACTTTTGCCATGAGTTATCGAAATCCTCTCTAGCATAGTTACTTTAATGAACTACATACATCAATATGTATTAATCCAAAAGAGTACTTCCTTTCACCACTATTAGTAAAAGGTGTCTTGATCAATTTTTAAGATTCACATATATCACATGATTCAAAATCATGTGAATTTAAAAGTCCGTCCCATGGAATTTTATATATGTGTTTCTTATTATTGATATAGACATCAATGCCTTAAGAATGTAACGCTTACATCCTTAGATATAGATTCCTATTATTTACGTTATACTCATTATTTTGTTTTTCCAAGATAAGGATATAAAGTTCCATTTATATGATTAGCAATACAATAAAGTAAATCATATTTAATAGAACACTATCTTATTCGAAATAAGAAATATCCGTAATCTTTTAATGAAGAAACCAAATAGTATTTCTACTTAAAATAGGAACATCACAACATTTGTTCAAAACAAATATGAACCCACTAAGTGAAGACACTTCGCAAGTTCCTATGATTAATGTTGCAACCTTTGCATCATTATTTCCACATATTTTAATCTTTACCTTCCTTAAGTAGTCTTTCTATTTCTCAAGTATTACACATTTTTACAAATGTGGGATCCATATCCAGTATCCAATACCCAATAACTTAGATGTAGAAAGATAAACATAAATACTTGAAGTGGTAGTCCCACTACCTTCCTTTTGATCTTTTAATTCAAATTGTAATTTCTCCAATGGTCAATCTTATTGCCATGGTGGCAATTACATCCTTTGGATTTTGGGTTTAGCCACAAATATTTCTTTTAGGCTTGATAACTCTTGTCTTACCTCTATCTTAAATCATTTTCTTTAGTAACCTTTAGAGTTTGAGAAGGTTTCCATTTGATATTAAGATTTAGCATTTTAAACATCAAATGTTGCTCATGAATCATTATCAAATCCATTGTTAGTTCCAAACTAACTTGATAACCAAGCCATCCAAGGTGAAACATGAGAACTTATTAACATACCTTTCATTCATCAAATGAATGTTAGACTCTAATCAATTTCAAACTTGTCTTGTCTTTCTTGCTTGTAGGAACGCTTCCTACATAATTGCTTATCGCATAAACATTCATATGTTTCAGATACTTCTAAAGTTTCGAACACATGATAGCAAGTCGTAGGACAGTTGACATCTATAGAATCATCCACATGTTTCTAATCAATGTCTTTGTCTACCCATAAGGCATAAGGTTTCTTAGGAATAGAATTTATTAAGAATTCATAACTTCCGTTCTTGCTTTAGAACAATTCATAAGCTCATGACTAGGTCAAGGAAGTTAATCTCATTCTCTTTAAGTGGGGTCAATTGCAGTATTTAATCATGATTATAGTTTAAGACATTCTACAAAATATGCAAATATATATACACATATATTTTATACCATTATCATTTAGAGACATTTAATGTATTTCATAAATACTCCCACTAAATTATACACCTTCAAATACAACTTTTGTATAATATAATTTAAGCGGGCTAAGATCCGTATTTCACCCAACTTTGAGTCGGCTAGGGCACGACTGCTCAAAATCAAGTAATATAGGTAGATAACTCATTATCAATCACATCATATGTGACTCTTAGATCCTTTATGAGATTTTAGACATCTTATGCCTAACATGTTTTAATCTCATATGTGCCTTAGGCCAAAAACTGTTTTGATAGCCTAATTAAGTCAAACCATTTTAAACGTATAGGAATCACTGTTTCCTCATCTTGCTT
This sequence comes from Campanula takesimana, assembly GCA_026119855.1. NCBI lineage: Eukaryota > Viridiplantae > Streptophyta > Magnoliopsida > Asterales > Campanulaceae > Campanula > Campanula takesimana. Next base: position 688,180 of record JAOWBW010000608.1, on the reverse strand, counting down.
ATAGATGAATAGAATTAATGCGCCTACGCTAGGGCGTAACCCACATAAAACTACCCATGTACTCACAAGTCTTTTAATCATGGATTGGCACTTGACTTAAGTTTTAAGAAGGTGTATTTACATAAAAACATGCATCATATATTTAATTATGTCAAACATAATATAATATAATCTTTGCATAATGTATGTTAACTAATCAAATTAATTAACAGAAGCAAAATATTGTGATTCAATTATGAAGCAACATTTTGGGGACGAAATCTAAATTATCTGTAAACAATTTACAGATTTGATATTTCATTCGCATTCCCAGAAACAAGGCGTAAGCCTGCCATTGGTCCATGCAATGAATTAATCCAAATTTAATTTCCTTATCTGCAAATAATTTGCATTTTGTTCATAGGGATAAATTTTGAAAACTTTTGTTTCTGCAGAACATTTATAAATCGAGAGCACAAAACGTACAGTCGAAACTAAGCTAAAAGACATCCACAATCCCGTACTAAGATCAAGAAACTAAGTAACTTCTCTATACAGTCAAAACTAAGCCAAAAGGCATCCACATTCCTGTATAGATTGGGCACTTGTTTCAAGATCATTCATTGTCTCATCAATTTCTTAAGTTACAGCAATTCTGAACTCTTCAGAACTCTGATTACTGCAATTTTCTTGATTAAATCATATTTCAGGAAACACGGTTTCAAAAACCAGCCATCTGAAACTAGATTCGATTTCTGATTCGAATTTTGTAAACGATTTACAGAACAATCAAAAAATCCAGAAACAAAACAAATATGTCCAGAATTTCCAAAGCAGCCGTACGGCTCTGTGGCAGGCGTACACCTCCACAGCCGCCGTACGGTGGTGACCTCCAGAATTCCCATATTTCCAGAATTTCTTAAATTCGATCAATCTCAATATCGTGTTCATACATAATCCGATTACAGAAACACGAAAATACAAATTACGAATTTTAACCCATCTAATTCATATAATCAATAACCAATTTATTCCTCATACAAATTAGATTAAGATCATCAATAAATATAATCCAATTACAACATGATAATCTAAGCATGCGATTATATATATGAATCCAATTAATATTACAATCACATAATCCCCATATAAACATGCTCATAAATTTTGTATCTCATATATAAAACTCAAATCACACATTCATCTTATCATCATGCAAAATCATATAATCGAATTAAATAATTTAAACATGATGTATTAAAATAATCAACGATGAACGGGGCTCCGATACCACTGTTGGGTTTTGATGCATCATGCGCAGCGGAATAAAACGTGTAAATCAAAGACCCATGAGCCCGGATCCGTGCATGTTGATTAAATTAAATACAATATGAAAGAAACATACCCTTGAAGATCGAATCCATGAACACGGACTTTAAGGTGCTAACGCAGACACCCTCTATCGGTATCCACACGTCGAACGGATATCAAGAACACCTTCTTGATCTGGATTGCTAGACCCAAGGCTTGATGAAGAAACGATTTCTTCGTAGAATTATTTTGCTTCATTGATTATTTGTATTTGATGATCATGGATCACAAAATAAATAATCCTACATCTCTATAATTTATTGTTTCTTAAACAATTGTTTTTTATTTCCAAAATCAACATTAGAGGTTGTCAAATTCGGCAGCATATCTTATATGAGGGTCTGGCCTAATTCCGTTTAGGATCGGGATTCCTTGTCGTACAAGAAAACCAACCAAACTGACCAGAATCGGGGACCTAGCCGTACGGCTCATTAAGAGCCATACTCCATGAAAGGCGCCGTACGGTGGCTAGTTAATTTTCCTAGAAAATCTGTCTTTTACAATCCGTTCTATTGTGTGTGACCCAATAGGATTGTACTAAGTTGGCAACGAGTCTGAACGAGTCAGAACCCGTAAGTCATAAGCGGACTCTAGCAAGTCATTATGACTACCCAATTAGTACAACTTTAAAAGTCAAAGTTACCTTATAGAACATATCGCAATCTCTTTGTCACGCGATATCATATCGGACATAAGTCATGGTCCACGTCAACTTATGTTGTCCAATGCTTTCTCGATCCCGAGTAGATTGATATGAGCAAATGACATTGATCGCATCAATTCATTTGGGTACGGCCGTACACTATCATCAATCTCACTCATCAAGAGGCCAAGCAGATATCTCTATTGAGAGGGGGACAAATCCCATCTTGACTTATCATTCTTCACTACAAGAATCCGATTATGCCAATCATAGCCTTTATAACCACCCGGTTAGGGGTAGCGTTTGAGTACGTCAAACATAATGTTCATCATGTGGAAGACCATGATAATCTCAGGTCTAAGGATATCAAATGATATAACTATTATGAGATTTAATTATGACATTTGACCATGACATAAATCTCACAACGGGTCTATCCAGTACATTGTTCTCCAACAAGTACCCACAAGTTTAATCCGCATCCTATGCACCATAATCATCATATGATTATCCATTAAACTCATGCTAGCCATTCTTAAGTGCTAGGGATAATGATTATTATAATAAACATGCGAAAGATATAATAATCATGTTTGTTATCTCTATAACAACGAAGCTATGATATAACGCATAGGCCTTTCTCAAGGGCCTATGACATAATATCAAACAGATTAAACTATAAATACCCCTCGTTTCAGCCATAACCATACCATAAGATTACATATTGCTGAAAAACAATTTTCTAGGTTTTGATTGAGAACCAAAAATAAGATCTAGAAAAATACATATAGCCTTGAAGATTAAAAAACCGGTTTCTAATATTTGGATCTAGCAATCCCGTTAAAAAATCATTCTTAAAATTTGTTCTTCGTGTGGATACTTGTAGAGGGTATTCGCTCTTAAACACCTTCAAGTATGTGATTCAAAGATCATAGCAAGAAGATCCAAGATTCAAGATTAACGCATCAAAGTTTAGTTTTATATATTCTTCTTAATCATCATTATGGATCAGGTTCTTGGGCTTCAATTTTTGTTCTTCCCTTGCGCTTGTTACCATGAAATCCAACACTTCTTAAGTATACACATTTTTAAATACCTCAGTTATACATTGACTTTGACAGAATTTCATAAGACAATTAACTGCAGTCTTCTCATCCAGACTTACATACTCATCAACTTCATCAGCACACATACACACTGCATGCCAATTAATGGTTGACAAAAAGGTCACCGCTCGTTATAAAATAATTTCAAGTTTATTACAAAATTGTCATCACACATTTTTTAAAGAAGTGTTATGAAAAAATGATTTTGGGGAGGAAAAGAGAAGGAGAAGAGGGGAAATTTAGGAGTAGTGATTTGTATAGAGTGGGCTTTGTTCAAATCCTAACAAAAAGAGAGGCTTTAATTATGGGTATGGCTGGATTCATTTGTTGTGATTTTGAAAGAACTGAAAATAGAATTTGTGGATGACGAAGAGGTTGGGTTGGATTCAATTAATGGATTTCGTTTTTGTCTTCATTCTAATTTTATTTGTTAACTGATAGCTTTATAATTATTTTTGTTAATTGAATTTGAGTTTGATTATGTGTTTGGACCAAAGAGCTCTAGCTCAAACGGTATCCGGTGTTAGCTTCCCATGCGGAGGTCACGAGTTCGAATCCCGTCAGAGAAATTTGTGTTAGCCTATTTATAGGCTTAATTGTAGCCTTCATGGTATTATGAATTAATAAAAAAAATAAAAAAATAATGTGTTTGGATATATGTTTGAGAATGAGTTTGAGAAAAAAAAAAAAGATATGAGTTGGGTTTCTATGCTAAAGGTTGAAGGCGACGGTATAATTATCACTAGTGGGTAACCCGTGCTCTGCACGGGTAACTAATTACTAATTTTATTATATTTTGCTCGTTAATTTTTTATTTAATAATATTAGTTAATCATCAATCATAATAGTTGTATAATTTTTAACTATTAATAGTTAAATATAATTATTAAATAAATAGTTAATTATTAATAGTAACATATAATAGTTAATTTATATAATAACTATTATAATAAATAATACTTATAATAGTAATAGTTACTATAATAATTAACTATTATAGTTAATTATTACTATTATAAGTAATAGTTACTTATAATAGTTACTATTATTGTTAATTATTATAGTAATTATTAATAGTTAGATATAATAGTTAATTTATATAATAACTATTATAATAAATAATACTTATAATAGTAATAGTTACTATAATAATTAACTATTATAGTTAATTTTTAACTATTAATAGTTAAATATAATAGTAATAGTTACTATAATAATTAAATATTATAGTTAATTTTTAACTATTAATACTTATAATAGTAATAGTTACTATAATAATTAACTATTATAGTTAATTTTTAACTATTAATAGTTAAATATAATTATTAAATAAATAGTTAATTATTAATAGTTAGATATAATAGTTAAATATAATAGTAATAGTTACTATAATAATTAACTATTATAGTTAATTTTTAACTATTAATACTTATAATAGTAATAGTTACTATAATAATTAACTATTATAGTTAATTTTTAAATATTAATAGTTAAATATAATTATTAAATAAATAGTTAATTATAAATAGTTAGATATAATAGTTAATTTATATAATAACTATTATAATAAATAATACTTATAATAGTAATAGTTACTATAATAATTAACTATTGTAGTTAATTATTACTATTATAAGTAATAGTTACTTATAATAGTTACTATTATTGTTAATTAACTTTAATAGTTAATTATTACTATTTTAAGTAATAGTTACTTATTATAATAATTAACTATTATAGTTAATTTTTAACTATTAATAGTTAAATATAATTATTAAATATAATAATTAACTATTATAGTTAATTTTTAACTATTTAATAGTTAAATATAATAGTAATAGTTACTATAATAATTAACTATTATAGTTAATTTTTAACTATTAATACTTATAATAGTAATAGTTACTATAATAATTAACTATTATAGTTAATTTTTAACTATTAATAGTTAAATATAATTATTAAATAAATATTTAATTATTAATAGTTAGATATAATAGTTAATTTATATAATAACTATTATAATAAATAATACTTATAATAGTAATAGTTACTATAATAATTAACTATTATAAGTAATAGTTACTTATAATAGTTACTATTATTGTTAATTAACTATAATATTTAATTATTACTATTTTAAGTAATAGTTACTTATTATAGTAACTATTAAATAGTAATAATTAACTATTATAGTTAATTATTACTATTATAAGTAATAGTTACTTATAATAGTTACTATTATTGTTAATTATTATAGTAACTTATAAGTAACTATTACTTATAATAGTAATAGTTAACTATAATAGTTAACTATTACTATTTTAAGTAATAGTTACTTATTATAGTAACTATTACTATTATAAGTATTATTTATTATAATAGTTAACTATAATAGTTACCTCATTTAGTAACTAATATTATTAGCTAATACTATTAGCTAATAGAAAAAAAATGAAAAGTCACTTATTTATTAGGATAGATTTGATGTGGCATCACCAAATTCATCCTTCTTCCATGACTTGTCCACATGGCAACACTATATCACTCTTCACCAACTTTAATATATATATATAAGATTTGATTCCCAAAGACCTTGGATAGGTTTGGCTTACCGTTTTTTGATTGACATCAACGTGCTTGTCATGTGCTGGAAAGTGACCAAAACTCGTTAAGGTTGTTTTTCTGTTAAAAATAAAATTTTGGAGTTGTAAAGTATTTTATGAAATCGGGGCAAAACAAACAATTATTGAACTTTATTTACAGGTAGAAAATGCAATTTTCAAATAAGCTCATTAAATTTATCATTATTTGTTAGCTTCCATCTATAGACATAAAAGAAAAAAAAACATTTCGCCACAAATTAAGAACAATAGGCACTAAATTAAAACTGGAACATTAATACCAATTGCAATTTCTATGAAACGTTGGGTACAAATGTGCTACTCGCTATGGATGATGAAATACGGTTCCGGTTCAAGAAAAGGAGGAACCTTTATCGAACCGTGTCTAGACGATTTACGGTTAAAGTCTTGAACCGCCAGTTCTGGTTCAGGAGGTTCACGGTTTTGGTGTTTTTTATTTATTTTTTTCTCTCTTTTTTCGCATAGGAAAAATTAAAATTATTTTATTACTGATTTAAAAAAAAGTTATAAAAAATTGTTAAAATGCAGTCAAAACGCCTATTTATTGGTCAACTTCCTGTTAATAACGGCAATTTCTGACAAAACCTTCATAAATCTGATGGGTCTGATGATTTTCTTACGATTTTGATGTTTTTTCTAACGGTTCTAACGGTTACGGTTTTGGTTTGGTCCATCCAGTTCGGAACCGTCGGTTTGACGGTTTTTGGAGTCTTGAACCTTAACCAGACCAGATTATTTACAGTTACTGTTACAAGTTACGTTTTTGAGCACGATTCGTGACAGTTCCGATTAAACCGGTTGTACTTTTTGATCCGGTTCGACGTTTCCGATTCTGGTTTGGTCATCCCTACTACTTGCCCCATTATATTCAAGTAAATAAAATAAACAAATACTTTTTTTGTCCCATTACAATGTGCACAAACTTCACTTTTGGGTATCTCATTGATAAATCACACTTTCCTAAAATGGAAATTTTACATACTTATTTAATTATTAGGAAATTCTTGTCATACTCACAACAATTATCTTTTACTTATCCCTAACCCACTCTCTCTCTTCTACTTTAATTTTCATACTTACAACAATTACCCACTACTATTCTCTCTTTAATTTTCGTCACTCTCAATTTTGTGCACATTGGGACGGTTGGAGTAATGATCACTCCCTCCTTCCCAAAACACCTTGCACTGATTTCTTTTTGGGGTGTCATTGATAAGTCTCCTTTCTAAAAATGTTCACATTTTGTTATTTTTTTATTCTCTCACCCCACTTGACATACTTACACACTTAATTTCGAGCTCTACTTGTAAACCACTCAACTTATCATACTCATAACTTTTTTTTCACTCATAATATATTTGAATCTATATTTCTTTTTTAGTTTCCGTGTATTTTCAAAATAATGAAGGTGTTTGAGACCGAGAATAATTGAGTTAGATAAAAACTTGTGTGAGATGGTTTCATACATGAGACGGGTCTCGTTGAGAGAATAAATAGTTTGCCCCCTATGGACGGGACAGAACAAGCCTATTTTCTCTCTCTCATCACAATCCATGTGTGAAACCATCTTAGACCATGTGCAATGGTAGAAGTTTTGGGTGTTGAATGGGCATTCAACAAAAAAGGAAGGGTTTAATTGCTGCAATGGTTTGATGAATGGAGGTTGAATGGATTCAACACCCGTGAAGCGCGAAGAGTTGTCAGCGGCTTGGACACGCGGCGGCCACACACTAGGCCGACATGGCGCGTGTATCACACGCGGAGACAAGGGCGCGTGTGACCAGGCGGCGACCTTTTTTTTTTCCTGGACTGGCCACGTGTCGGCTTCTCATTGGCTAACGATATTTCCGAATTACTTTCTTATCCCAACTTTTTCAGCTCAATTATTTCACAGAATTTTTATTTTTATTATTTTTTTTTACACCAAAATTCCAGATTTTTTTCTCTCTATAAATTGACATGAGTTTCATTGTATTTCGACAAAAAAAAACATTTTTTTCTTGAAATGGATCCCAATAATAACCCTTTCAATACTCAAAATTCAAGTAATCTTCCTTTTCCCTACAACAATTCTAACAATTTTCAGTACGAAAATCAATCTTTCAACCAATCACGTCCTCAACATTTACAAAATCCCGGTTTTCCACCAAATTTCATGCCTTCAGCTATCCCAAATTGGAATTCATATTATGGGATGCCAATGCAACTACCCCCTTATAGTCAATATCCTTATATGCCAATGATGAGAAATGAAAATGTTTCTAAAAATGAATCATCACAATTTCTAGAATTTTCAACTCAAATTGGTCTTGGTAGTATGAGCGGTGCTAACGAAGCTACTCAAATTGTAGAGGGTATAGTCAATCCAGCTGGTGAGGGTTCAGCCACTACTCGCAAAAAAAGCGTCAAATGGACTACCGCTCAAAATCTAATCCTACTTAGTGGGTGGATTAAATTCGGAACAAACAGTATCATCGGAAGAAATTAGAAAGGTGATACGTTTTGGCGTAATATTGCGGAATACTGTAACGAGCATTGCTCATTTGACTCTCCTCGTGATGGAGTTGCCTGCAGAAATCACCATAATTATGTAAGCAAAATATTGAACAAATGGATAGGTGCTTACGATAAAGCTAAGCGTATGCAAGCAAGCGGGTGGTCGGAGACCGATGTATTGGAAAAAGCGCATGAAATATATAAATGTGCTAACAATGTCAATTTTACTTTCATGGAAGAGTGAAATGCTATCCGAGATGAACCACGTTTTTCAAGTCAGGTCAGAGGAAATACGGGATCTGGAAGCATTGGATTAAAGAGAGGACGCGAAAGTGATGGTTGTGATTCAAACGAAGTTGGCTCCATTCCTCGTCCTATGGGAAGGGAGGCAGCTAAGAAAAAGGGAGAAAAAAAAAGATAAGGCATTAGGATTAGAATCGGTAAACGAAGACTGGGCAAAATTCAAACAATTCAAAGAGAAAGAGTTGGAACGATTGGGTCAGATAGCTACACAACAGAAGGAGGCTATCAAAGTTCAGAAAGACAAGACTCAAGCTAAAAAGATGAAAATGTGGATTAAGTTAAATGAGAAGGAGCATCTCGATGATCGGAGCAAACAACTTTTTGAAAGGTTGGGTGAAGAGTTATTTGGCAATTAATTTTTGGCTTTAATGTTTGTTTTCTAATTTTATGTCAGTTTTATGTAATGATGTACTACTTTAATGTGTGTTTTCTGCTTTGTGTCAGTTTTATGTAATGATGTACTAGCCTTATCTTTTAATTAAATCTATTTGGCAATTAATTTTCGGCTTTAATGTTTGTTTTCTAATTTTATGTCAGATAGTAATCTATAAGGGCCAAATAGTAGTATCATGGAAGTTATGAGGACAAAAGTGTTATTTGCAAAATTGTCCTGGTTAACCCCACGTTCTCAATTTAAAAGCTGGCAAAAGCAAATACTTGAATTAATTGGATTTAATTTTATTTGGAATCCGTCAATTTCAACCACTCAATTTCTCTATAAATAATACTCTCTTCCTTCTTTCTTCCTACATCAACCATTCCATTCTTTCCTTCTTCATAAATTAAACACTCTCTATTTCTCTTTTTTCCAAATTTCAATGGATCCATTTGAATTTCCTTTTGATATCGAAGCCTACAAAAGGCAATCTGATTTGGAGGATAGGTATATCGTCAACCAATTTACAGAGCGTCGAAAAAATATATTAGAAGATCAACCTCGTACGAGAAGATACGTCAAAAGGGATCACGTTTGGGCATACCAAAGCCTGGTTAACGACTACTTTTTCCGAAAATGCTATTTACAAAGAATATTTTCGCAGACGATATCGGATGCGGGAACATGTATTCCTTCGAATCGTCGGCGACCTTTCAAGCCATGACAACTACTTCACCCAAAGATTCGATGCTGCCGGCAAAGAAGGCATATCTCCGTTAGCAAAATGTACCACAGCCATGCGAATGTTAGCATATGGTATGTCGGCCGATGCTATTGATGAATACATCAAAATCAGAGGTACTACGACATTGGAGACGTTATATAGATTTTGCAATGGAATCATTCAATTGTACGAGGCAGAGTACTTGAGAGCCCCAAACGAAGATGACTTGCAAAGAATACTTCATGTTAGTGAGATGCGGGGGTTCCCAGGTATGATCGGGAGTATTGATTGCATGCACTGGGAATGGAAAAATTGTCCTACGGCCTGGGAAGGTCAATTTACTAGGGGTGATAAGGGGACCACTACGGTTATTCTTGAAGCCGTCGCCTCTTATGATTTTATGGATCTGGCATGCCTTTTTCGGATGCACTGAACGATATAAATGTTCTGGATCGATCGCCAGTGTTCGATGATGTTGAACAAGGAAAGAATCCACGAGTCAACTTCTTTATGAATCAACATCCGTATAATATGGCGTACTATCTTGCTGACGGTATCTACCCTTCGTATCCAACTTTCTTCAAATCAGTTAGACTTCCTCAAAGTGAAGAAGATAAGCTATTTGCAAAATTTTAGGAGAGATTTCGGAAGGATATAGAACGTGCATTTGGAGTGCTCTAAGCTCGATTTAAAATCATTCGACAGCCAGCTCGAATGTGGGAGATAAATGACTTGGCTATAATCATGAGATCATGTATCATATTACATAATATGATTGTTGAGGATGAACGAGATACGTATTATCAGAATTGGACCGACTATGATCAATCAGAGGTAAGTGGGTCTAGTACACAGCAACCATTTTCGAGTGAGGTACTACCTGCATTTGCAAATCATGTGCGTGCTAGATCAGAAATGCGCGATCCAAAAGGTCATCACGAATTGCAGGCGGATCTAATCAAGCACATATGGGAAAAGTTCGGAAATGCGTGATCGAAAATATTATTTTTAGTGTATTGTGATTCGAGTTTATTTTATCGTTTAATTATTTGTATTTCATTAAATGCATCGCGAACTAAGCTTATTGTAATTTTTTTTGTTTTAATAATAATTATCGCCATTTCTCAGAATTTATTTTCTTGCAATTACAAAAAATTAATTAAGTGCTTCGTTTTTTTTTTTTTTTTTTTTTATTTATTATTATTATACTAATCATAAAAATAAAAAATATAAAATAAATTTTAAGTGGTGGGTATAGGATGATGAGTGGGGAAAGTGTTGAATAGGGGATTAAACCATTGTAGGGTTAAAAGTTGAATGAGTGTTGAATGAGGGAGGAGTTGAATCCATTCAACACTGGTTGAATGGAAAAGTGGGCAGCAAACTCAGACACGTGGCGAGCTGCGGTTGGGCGAAAATGACGCGTGCGTCACACGCGTCGACAAGGGGGCGTCTGGGCTTTGGCGCTCGGCTTTTTTTTTTCCTGGTTGGACCACGTGGCAGATTGTGATTGGTCCTCAGAATTTTCGAATTTACATACTTATCCCAATTATTTGAGATCAATTATTTCACAGAAAATCATTATTATTATTTTTTACACCAAAATTCCTATTTTTTCCCTCTATAAATTGATGCAAGTTTCATTTGATTTGGATACAAAAAAAAAACACTTTTTTTTAGTGAAATGGATCCCAATAATAACCATTTCAACACTCAAAAAACCCTCATATTTATTTAATTACAATTACAAAAAAATAATTAAGTTTGAAGTATTTTTTTAAATTATAATTGATTATTATAATTATTATTAGTATTTTACTAATCATAAAAATAAAGAATATAAAATAAAAATTAAGTAGTGGGGTATAGGATGATGAGTGGGAAGGGTGTTAATGGAGGATTAAACAAACCATTGTAGGGTGTAAAAGTTGAATGAGTGTTGAATGGATGCGTTGGAAGAGAGAGAAATGATGTGGAGTGATAAAATGAGTGTTGAATAAAAACTCACAAAATCTTGGGAAAAACCTGTTTTACACTAACTTAGTGTAAAACGTGTTTTTAAGCCGGTGGCAAACTTGTAAATATTAGATTGCGCAAAAAACGGAGAACGCTGTGAGAGGCGCGGTGGCATTGATGTAAATAACTGGAACTTATGAAAACTCACCAGACACTTTTTGAAACTGTAGGAGGCATTTTTCAATATTACAGCGGACAGATTTTAACACTAGAGCAGGCACATGTTTTGACATGCGTGCTGTTTTTTTTTTCAAGTGCAAAAAAAGTGTCTTCTCTAAGGTAAAAAAGTGTCTGCTTGAGTTTTAAAACATGCCTATTGGTTTTTTTTTTCAAGTGCCAAAAAAAGTGCCTTCTCTAAGGTAAAAAAGTGTCTGCTTGAGTTTTAAAACATGCCTACTGTTTTTTTTTTCAAGTGCAAAAAAAAGTGCCTTCTCTAAGGTAAAAAAGTGTCTGCTGGGTTTTTTTTTCCAAGTGCAAAAAAAAGTGCCTGCTTGAATTTTAAAACATGCCTGCTGGTTTTTTTTTTTTTTTTCAAGTGCCAAAAAAAGTGCCTTCTCTAATGTAAAAAAGTGCCTGCTGTGAAAGTCCCCCAAAAAGTGCCTGCTGTAAAAATATTGGAAAGTGCCTCCTACAGTGTCGAAAAGTGCCTGCCCAAAACCCTTCTATGTGGAAAACATGTTTTACACTAAGACTAGTCTAAAACGCGTTTTTCACAAGAATAACTCATAAAAAATAGCGTTTAATCCATTGTAGATGGTCTTACACACGAGACTTTCTAAGTCACGGTATTGACCCGGTTCAAATAGTACTTTTAGTTGGTCCGTCCCGTCAGGTTACTAACTGGTCTTCAGTCAGATATTTTAGTGGGGGAAAAGGAAAGCGTACACCGTAACCAAAAGATAGTTGGGGGAATTTTAAAAACATTTACTAAACTATAAGCCTATAACAAATCAGCCCTTAAATATTGAGTTACAGTACATTACACCCCCCCACACTAAATATTTTGAAAAACTATTTTTCTTAAAAATAGAAAAATCCAATTTATGACTTTAAATTTGTCATTCACTCAATTAAAAATTTCATTTAATAATTTGGTCGTGTTTTAGCTGTAAGCTAGAGACAAGTTTTTGTTTATTTTACAATTTAAAATTGTTAGTTTTTTTTTTTTTTTTGTTAAAATTGATAGTTCGTTTGTGAAAATTGATAAATTTGTTAAACAGTGATAATGTGAATGCTTCAATTTTAGACTGATAATTCTAACAGTAAAACAAATAATTTGAAAGCTCTTATAAACCTCATTTTTTTAGTGTTAAGAAAAATTGAGTTTTTTTAGTAAGATTTACTCCATCTTTTAATGTTTTCTTATGTCTCAAAATAAATGTCTAATTTTTATTAAAATAAATTTAAAAACTTGAACATTTTGTAAATTTTAAAATTAAAGATGTGTGAAATTCTTCACTATCTGCTTTCTAAACTTCTAATTTTGCAAGTACGTAATGAATGGAAAAAATATTTGGCAAAAGAACACTTAACGACATAGTTATTCATGAAAATGTCATTCATTTAGGGATAAAATTCTTAAAAAAAGTCGTTCATTTTGAGACGGAGAGTAGTTGGTTGCATGTTAGGATTGATATTTCCATTTCCAGGAAGTTTAGGGGGGTAATGATGAAACTTTCTCTTAGATGTAAAAAGAAAAAAAGAAAAAAGAAAAGTTCACCAAAAATAATCACCACAAAACCCAAAACCCTATTCTGTTAAACCCTTCGTCTCTCCCATTTCACACACTCAGTCACACTGTGTGAATTCTTATCTGCCATTTCCCCTCTTCATCAACCCTAATTCCCCCCAAATTTCTCTCTCTCCTCCATTTTCTCTCTCTACCATCTAATTAAACATGCCATTAACGAGTTTACGATCGTAATTGATTAGGTTCGACGATGTCGGCAAAGCAGCAGCAATCTCGGAAGAGGAAAAATGGCAGGAACAACTGTAATGGCTTTACCAAGGTTGCGGCCAAGTCTTCGAACAGGAAGAAGCTGAAACAGAGCTGTGATTGTGTTCTTAAACTTCAGGATGATTTGTTGAGTCCTGATTATATTTTGAGGAAGGTGTTTCGAAAGGACGGTCCTCCACTTGGCTCCGAGTTTGATTCCATTCCGCCTCACGCTTTTCACCTCTGTAAAGGAAAAGGTATTTTTTCCGGTTTTCGATTTTGAGCTGGAGTGATTTTTGTGAGGATTATTTGTGTTTGAAGTGATGTAATTGTGGTGGAATAGTTGATCAGATTAGTTATGAAATGTTAAGTGTGCGGCATGAACGAATTGGCCCAAAGTGCTGTTTGATGGAATCTAATTCATTCGCTTGAAGACGAACTTGATTTCGACTAAATCAAGTTCTCATTTCTGTTCAGGGGAGTGCACCACCATTTTCCCTGGTCCCCTCTCTCTGTTGTTTAAGAGGAGAAGACTTGTTCCCATTTGATTAATTTGAATTCAGTTACTCCTTTGAGGGTAATTGATGGCTTTAGGCTTCACTCTGTATCTTTGTTTGATAAAACGCCTAGGTTTGAATTCATCCCTTGAGTTATAAGAGTCAGCATTATGTGGAAATTATATGATTAATTATTATTTTTGTTATAATTATTATTTTTTAAGATCGTTTAGTTCTCATATTTATTCACTAATTTCAGAGGATAGTTTTTGAGTAATACTCCTTCGTCCGACATTAAGGGGCACAAAATTAGACATGCACGGGATTTAAGGAAAGAGTATTTATATTACACAATAATGGTAGGGGAGTGGGTGTTGTGAGTATGAAAAGTGAGGTAGGAGAGAGAAAGTGAGGAGGGATTAGTAATTGGATAGTTGTTGTGAGTATGACAAGTGGGTCTCATTGAATAAAGAAGTATTTTAAAGTTTTTATTTTGGGTAATGTGACTTATCAATGGGACACCCAAAAAGGAAATTTGTGCCCCTTACTATGGGACGGAGGAAGTATGATTTTCTTATTTTAAACTACATTAGTTTGATAGTTCTATTTGACACGGAAATATTTTTCAGAAGGCTCATGAGTTTTACGTCCCTTGAGGGTAACTTAGTTCAAGGTTGAGAAAGTCAGAAAGATGGCCATTAATAGAATTATCTCAGGTTATGGGTTGCCATCGTATGTCAGCACTTTGGAGCTACTATAATACTTCTTTATGGGTTTTGAAATGGTTGGTGTTCTCATGGGCGATTAGGTGTAGGGACTACTTGGTTGCAAGGGTAACTGAAACATGCATAGTAATCAAGCAATAGATTCTCAAAAAACAAAGCCTCTGTGATAGTTTGCTTATTTATTTATATATTTATTTTGGGGTGGATGGATGGGTAGGGGGGGGGGGTCAGCCTCGTTTAAATGCAAAATATAATTAATGATGTGGAGTTGTTTTGTAATGCCAATGAATTAAAGAGCCTTGTATATTTTTCCAAATCATATGAGGGCCTCTAATTATGCTAGAGCTTGAGAGTGTGGAATTTAAGCATAAGTTGGAACGGGAGTGATATTTGTTCAAATATTGAAGTTGGCTGATTGACTGGCAATCTAAGTTAGAAAGTTCTCAAACAAAGTGTAATCTCATGTTGGTACGTGCCAGAAAAAGCGTTATCAGAAATTCAGAATCATTCTCATTTGTGCTGATTCTCTATTTCTCTGTTTAACGAAGCTGATTGCATTTCATCTTTGAATAAATGATTACATTGAGGATTCTTCAGTCTCACGGGGAGTGGATACATATCTCTTCTGTCCAAAACCTCCTCTTCGTATTCTTTCAATGTGTCATTTGCTTATTTGTTCTTATTTTTCGTATGCTAGATTCCAGGAAGTCTCATCGCGCTTGCCAAGAAAACCAAAGAGCACTCAAAAGGAAAAAGGTAGCGAGATTAGATTTCTATTGGAATTTCCACCCGTAGGATGCTATTTTACGTGGCAAACACTCTCCTTGTCAGTTGTACTCATGTTCCAGTGACCTTTATGTGTTGTTATTTTCTTTTTAGGTTTCCAAGTCTACCACACTAGATGAGCAAATAAGTAACCAGACTAATGCTCCAGTAGCAAAGCATGGTATGGGAAAAGGTTTGATGACAGTTTGGCGATTAACGCATCCTAATGGTGAAGATTTTCCTACTGGCGTTGATCACAGTCAAAGAGCTATATCTCTAAAGCCACCCGTTCAAGGGAAAAAGAAGAAAGCACGCAGACAACAACCTGTAACTGTTAGTCTTCTATTCATACATCTTTACTTCTTGCTTTCTTCTTTAATGCACATACCATTCCTTTAGACTTTCATGCAATTTTTCCTTTTGTCTTCTATGTCTTCTTTATTTTCTAAATCACATGTCCTATGCTTACTTCTTACCGCATTGACGTATACATTTCAGCTTGCTCTAACTTTTCTTCCCTATACAGAGAAAAGTGGTTCATAAAGTACTAGATAAGAAGAAATCTACTGTAAGAAGCAAAAAGGTAATATTTTCTGGTTCAGAACTTTCTATGGATTAGCCTAACTATGAATGACCTGATATTCCTGATAAACTGAAGGTAAGGTGCCTACCTGTTCAAATACCAAAGCTGATACAAAAGGAGAAATGTGAACTTGCTTTGGAAAACGGGAGATGGGAAGAAGACCTTGAACAGTTTGCAATGCTACTGGATGACGAGGAGCTAGAGCTAAGAGAACAACAAGCAGGGCCGAATCCAGTAACATGCTCTGCTCATTTTGCAACCAATGGATTGCATGGTTGTTCCCTTTGCAAAGGTCAGCTTGGATAATCTCCCCCTCTCCTTCTCAAAAATAAAAATAAAAGAACATAATGTGCACGTATGCATGCAAACCCCAAAAATATCTCTCAACATATCATTTTTTCCACATTTTTTAGTTCTATAATGTGCTGGAAATAATTCATTGAATATGTACTGGCCGCCCATGCTGATTAGGGTATTATTATTATTTGATCACTAGATTTGCTGGCCAAGTTTCCTCCAAATTCTGTGACAATGAAGAAACCACTGCGTTTGCAACCATGGGACTCTTCTCCAAATCTTGTCAAGAAGCTTTTCAAGGTTCATTTGCTTATCAAGCCCTTTCCTTTAGTGTATCCATTTATTTTGTGATGCTAGACATATTCTAGTTTTTGATGATGTACATAATTGTTTCTCTTACAATTTAACTCTTTATAATATTGTGAAGCTCATTTGCCATGAACGTCCTTCATTCATGCTTCATGTTTGCATTATGAAGTGGCTTGATAAGTTAATAGCTCGTTTCATCTATTTTGACAAACTGTTGATGTGACTTGCACTCAGATATGTTTTTTTTCATATATATATATATATATATATATATGTACTCCCTCCGTCCCATAACAAAGTACCCAGTTTGACTTTTTTAGTCAACACAAGTTACCTTTGACCAATCATTAAAGTCAATCTAGTCATACTAATAAATTTCTAAAAGTTGTTATTGATAAATTACTATGTGTGTTTGTATATATATATATATATTATACACACACACACACACACAACACACACACACACACACATATATATATGTTGCTTTGATTTAAAAATATATCTTTCTTTCTGAGAGATCATACTCATCTGAATTCCACCATATAACATACATACTTGTGAAAGAGGCTTGTACAAGCCATGAGGGTAGTGGGTTCATTCATTCTCCTCAAGTGACTCTTATTCTGTACCTGTTTTCCAACTGCATTTTATATTTTCAGCTTTACAGATAACATGCCTATTTCTCTTGCCATCACTTAAAACTTGGTCCTTTTCTAGGCGATCTGCTTAAGAAATTAGGATTAAATTGTCTAAATTTTGCAGGTTTTCCATTTTCTTTGCACTTATGCGGCAACCATTGGCATATCTTCCTTCACCCTTGAGGAGTTCGCTCAATCCTTTCATGACAAGGTTAGTTTGTCTTCGAATGCCAAATTACTTTCTCATGGGATACTTTGTTTGGGTTGCTCAAGTTTGAATATGTTTTAGTCTGTGTTTTGTCCTGATGATCATATTGTTGATTACTTTCTTGTTCGCTTATTCCTGTTCAGGATTCATTGTTACTTGGAAAAATTAATGTCGCCCTGCTCAATCTTCTTTTCTCTGATATTGAGACGGAACTTAGTAGCGGATTGCCTTCTTATGCGAGCAGAAACTGCAAGTATAGTGGGTTACTTCACTCAGTAAGTAATTGCTTTTTATTAATGCATTCTGTAACTGTTGTTCCTTTCAACCTTTATTGCAATCTTTATTTGCTAAATCTTGTCGACAAACATGTCTTCAAATTTCAGTCAATCATCTATGCTGTGTGATTTTTATTTTTTCACGACTTTTTAACTGCAGAGCATAATTTTTCTCCTGTCCTGTTCTTTCTGTGGCAGGTTGAACGTCAAGATTCTATTTTAAAGTCATGGAAAGAATTCTTGAATTCCCTTACTTGGACAGAATTACTGCGTCAGGTGTTAATTGCAGCTGGGTTTGGTTCAAAGAGATATGGTACACCACCTAAAGAACCCCTCAGCAAGGTTAGAAATTTTCAGCTACAAGCTATGGTCTTGCAATAGTTTTAAGAGAATAGAATAATGGCCTAGATTGTTTGCAGAGACACTTTTATTGGCAAGGCCTTTTTCTTTTCTGATGTAAGGACTTTTATGATCGTATCTATTATGGGCATGGAGTTTATCCTTACTACATGTCTACATCAGCTCTACGTTTAAATGGGATGGATCATGGAATGGGAAAATGTTCTTGCAACTGACCCCAATAAATGGGAGACGGAAACTGTTGTTAGCTGTATCGCTACATGATGTTGAATTATTAGAAGAATGCATAAATTCAAATAACAACCCAGTTTTCACTTTTGCATTCCACTATTAGAAATCTTAGTATCTTGTCACCACCACCTTAAATATTGATGTAGTAAGGCCATTAGTTGCTTAGATGTTGTATGATTACTTTCAGATGTACAGTAATACATATGGAAGGACTATGCAAATTAAAATAATGCAATCTTTTTTTTTCTTCTTTCTCAAAATTCCATCCTACCAAATCTTCTTTTGAATTTCTTCTTAACTTTCACTCTTTTTTTTTTTTTTTTTTCTAAATTTCGCTCTCATTTTATCTTTTTTTCTTTGCTCATTTTCTTATTCTTCTTTCCTTTTATTTTTAATCATTTTTTCTTTTCATTTTTCAAAATTTATTCCACCTATTTCTTTTTTTTAATTTACTTTTGTTCTCACATCTTCTCTTTGACGATTACATATGAGGATTCATGTTAGCCGACCCAAAATCAGTTTAGGATTGCTGCTTTGTTGTTGTATCAAATTTTTTGTCTGCTCTGTAATTTCAGAATATTATGTTGTGTCATCCTGGACTTTCTGCCTTCTACAATGCCATTTTCTGTTTTTTTTTGTGGGATTGTAGGGATGCATATATTTGAAGCACATTAACATGATATGTGGAACTTGATGCTTTTATAGACCAAATTTATTTAAGTGGAAAAAATATGCACAAAACTAGTTAAGAACTGCATGAAATTAGTCACTTGGGTATTTTACGAGTAAAAGGTTTTCCACTACTTTGATTTTTTTTTTTTTGTGCTCCAACAGCCTTCTTTTTGCTAAGATGGTCAAAAAGACGCACATAACCCTGCTATATGATAACATTCTTTGCTCACAAACACATATCTGCTTTTTTGCAGGAAGTTAACCTTATGAAAAAGTATGGCTTAAGGCCTGGTACTCTCAAAGGTGATTTGTTTTCTATATTGTTGTCTCGAGGAAATATCGGATTGAAAGTCTCAGAGTTGGCAGATGCTTCGTCGGTAAGTTAGAATTGTTCAGATCACAACACTTGACTTTTATTTTATCAATCGTACTTCTTTTTTCCAATTAAAAAAAAACATTGTAGTTTGGAAAACCTCTCATCTCGACCCAAAAATTGCGGATTATGGCACCTATTAGACACAAAATTGTGGTCAGGATGGGAGGTTTATCTAAGTACAGTGTTTTTTGTGCAAAACGGAAGTATGATGGTTAAAGTGGAGGTCGGGTGAGAGTACAATTGTTGAAAATGAAATCAAACCTTATTTATTTTATATTATTGTTGGTATAAGAGTTGCATTATTGTCACTATTTGATATGATATTTTGGCTATGTTTTGTAATGAAGATTACCGATTTGAAGCTTGCTGCTACATCTGGTGAACTGGAACTCTTAATTAGTTCAATGCTTTCAAGTGATATTACCTTATTCGAAAAAATCTCGTCAGCTGCATATCGTCTACGCATTAACACTACTGTGGACTCGGAGAATGACCAGTCAGACTGCGATGACTTTGGAAGTGTTGATGATGACAAGGACAATAGCAAATACAGCAGTACAGATGGTTCAGAGGATGATTCAGACATTTCTGGCCCAAGTAAACTTACTCGGAGTAAGCAAAACAAGAGTAGGAACAGTATGTTGACAATCTACAATGAAATCGATGAGAGCCATCCAGGAGAAATGTGGTTGTTAGGATTGATGGAAGGTGAATATTCAGATTTAAATATTGAAGAGAAATTGAATGCCTTAGAGGCTTTAACCGATCTTCTCAGTGCTGGATCTAGTATCAGAGTGGAGGTAATCCGTTATCTGTCTCATTTTTTCGACAATATGTTATTTAATATGTGCTACATTGTCCTTCTCTTTTATCTTTGATGCCTTGGGCCCTGGACTATTTACTTGAGTGTGTTGCACATTCCAGATTGCATCGTCCTGTTTATCGAGGCAATTCAATGGTTGGGATTAGACCGTGTCAAGGAGACATCATTTTGATACATTTTAATCCTGGCCCTTGGGATTGTCACGTTAAATTAGGCGGTGCAATCTAGACCATGAAAGTCAGGAAAGTCCAATGGCAAAGGTTCCAGATCCCTTCGGAAGAGCAAGAGTCTGAAAGGGATCCACCTAAATAAATGGCATACAGTGGGACATAATACGTAGAAAACTAGAAGACGGTATAAACTATGACTATTAGTTTAATTATGTGCTATGCCGTGGGTGCTCTTAAAATTGCAATTTGAAACTTGAGGGTTGACTTATCAGTTGATCTCCAAGCCCAAATATCTTTGAGGAAAGATTGCCACTTGATTTATATATCTAAAGGTCTGACTCTCTCCTGATTATCTGAAAACTCTGAATAACTAAGGTTACTTGTAGTAACCTACAGACTCGTATCTTATGCAATTCGTTATGGCTCAAAATTTACGATGCTGTACAACTAAATGGTTAGTAAGATGAAACAATGAAAAGCGAGCACCCCTTGGGTGAGGGTGTTAAGGAAGAAGAGATGTTTCCATAACTTGCTCACTGCTGTTCAACATGAGCGTCCAAACTTTGATAAAAAAAAAATCTCAGAATGAGTGTACTACTGTGCTAAAAATAATTGCCTAAAAGTCTGACATCATCTATCCTCAATTTCCACGAATTATCATAAAGGGACACCCGGTTTGTGATATTAGATATCATTTTTCCAGATTAATGTCCTTTTATCTATTTAAAGTTTCACTGTCGCTTTAATTGACACTTGTAACAACACTACTGCAGGAACCTGTAACAACCATTGTACCTTATGTTCCTAGTTTTAATCATATTGGTTCTGGAGCAAAAATAAAGAGATCAACAGCAAAGCATCATAGCTTGCCCATGACAATAGGAAGCAACTGTGGACAAGTCATTAGCATAAGTGAAGAAGACACACGGATGCAACCTGTTGATTCATTGGCATCTTTTTTGAAAATGAAAAATAAGCGTTCAAACACAAAAAGGGATGTCAAAGAGACTAATCTTGCAGAAAATTTACACCCGATGCAATCTATATTTTTGGGGTCTGACCGTAGATATAATAGATACTGGCTGTTCTTGGGCCCTTGTGATGTGCATGATCCAGGACATAGGAGGATTTATTTTGAATCTTCTGAAGATGGTCAGTGGGAGGTGATTGATACTGAGGAGGTAACCTTCACGGCTTCACACACTTTCCTTTTTTTGGGGTTATTTGGCAATTCCTCTTTTTATGCTGTCATTTGTAATCCTTTAACTTTGTATGGTGATTGATTGCAGGCTTTGTGCACATTGTTGTCTTCTTTAGACAGAAGAGGTAAACGAGAGTCTCAACTTCTTTCGTCATTGGAAAAAATAGAGATGCTCCTTTGCCGAGCCATGTCTATGACAAAGGATGCTGAAGTTGGGCAACCAACCCAATCTGATGAATCTGAGCTGAGTATCTCTAGAGAAGACAGTTCATCGTCAGCTGTGTCTGATGTTGACAACTTGATAGGCCTCAATGAGATTGAAAACAATTTAAGGGATAGTACTGGTGCCATTGTTAGTCAGATTGAGAAGAGAGGAGAACAACAGAAACAGAAATGGAGTCGCCTCCAAGCATTTGATGTGTGGGTTTGGAATTCTTTCTACACTATCCTTAATGCTGTTAAATATGGCAGACGATCTTATGTTGATTCACTGGCTCGGTGTGAAAGGTGTCATGATCTGTACTGGAGAGATGAGAAGCACTGTAAGATATGCCATACGACATTCGAGCTTGATTTCGACCTAGAAGAAAGATATGCCATTCATGTTGCCACATGCAGGGAGAGTTCAGATCTTAATATATTTCCTAAGCATAAAGTCTTATCATCACAGTTACAAGCACTCAAAGCTGCAATGTATGCAATTGAGGTAAGCTCATCCTGGATTTTCTTTTGAATAGGAATGGCAAGCTTATTCATTACTCTGAATGGACTGAGATTGACAAATTGCTCATACCGCTTAGCCAATGGGACACTAGCTGTTGTTGGTGTCCTCATATATTAGTCAGTTAATGACGCACGCTTTTCATTAATACCAAACGCATAGCCACTTGGCTCCATTGGGCTATTTTTGTAGGAAAATTAAGAGGAGGATGTGTACAAAACCCGCTGTGGTATGGAAGTTAATGTGTCCTGTGTCGTATGATTCAATTTAATCTGTGTCTATATAACACACGAATAACTGCATTTTTACTTGTTGAGCAAACATGGTGATATTACTTGCATATTTATCTAATTATGTATTCGTGTTCCACTTAATGGGCAGTCATCAATGCCTGAAGGAGCCTTGGTGGGTATTTGGATGAAATCTGCTCATAACCTCTGGGTCAAGAGATTAAGACGAACCTCTACATTGGTAGAGTTTCTCCAGGTAATGATACGTGTATTTTGTCTGAACCTGTGCACTGAAATTCACTTATAAACTAGCCTCACTTTCTTATACTTTTAGATTACTCTTCTTATGTGATTGGTCTTCAATCATAACCATCTTAGTAATACACCTACTACATCTGTTATTTTATTTCCAGGTTGTTAATGATTTTGTTGGTGCCATAAATGAGGAGTGGCTGTATCAATGTGACATCAGTTTTGGATCCAAATCTGCAATGGAAGAAATCATTTCAAGCTTTCCAGATTTGCCTCAAACATCATCTGCAATCGCATTATGGTTGGTAAAATTGGATTGCCTGATTGGTCCTCATCTAGAACGAGCTATTCTTGATAAGAAAAATGCATTGGCTACCAGATCAAAAGGTATGCCTGATTATTCACCTTGATTTCAAAACACCAATGCTGCTTTAGTTTTTTCTGTTAGCATGCTTGAGCAAATGCTGATATTATTTGTTGTTTGTATTTTCCTTATTTATTATAGTGTCTATGTACGTCTATTATATTGCTGCTTGAATGCGTGTGTTATCCCAAGTTGGGTAAAATGGTTGACTTATGAGCAGGTGGCCAGTTAAATCACCACTTTACAATTCTATTATTTGGTAAAGTTTCTGGGTTTGTTTTCCTTATTTCATCTTTATGTTTGTCGTTTATGTCTACTGATATTAAGAAATTGACCTTTAATGGGTATATTTCCTTGAACCAATGATCAGCTAACTATTATCCTCAACTACTTATGTCCCTCTTTTACCCTCTCGCAAATTCAGCAAGAAGTTGCAGAAAGATAAAAAAAAACTAGATTGTACTTTGATTCACAAGTTTTTCTCATAATATATGAACGCTGAGTTATGTGTCATGAAATAATTCCCGAGGTTGTGCTTTGTCAACTTTCTTCGTGTAATTGCACCCAGTCCCAGAAATGGGCTGCCAGGAGCCATTCATATATTTTTAAAACCCTGATATTTATCCCCGAGTTCAAACTGCGTGAGCAAATTTCTATGTTCCTGGTGTTATTGATATTTTTCTGAATGTAATCACTTGTGTTTCAGGTAAGCATGTTCCTAGCCGGTAGGCATATCTGGTCCAGGACTACAGACGATGTATCAGCATGTTCCCTCATACTCCCTCTGTCCCCCTGAAAGTTAGTCCTTTTATTTTCGTTGTTACTACGAATGAACTTTGAGCAATAATTTAGGCTACTTTAAATTATCTTAATGGGCATGTATATGCCATTATAAATGATCTTAATGGGCATGTATAATGGCATATACATGCCCATTAAGATAATTTAAAATAGCCTAAATTATTACTCAAAGTTCATTCGTAGCAACAACGAAAAAAGAGGGACCAACTTTCGGAGACAGAGGGAGTATTGAATACACGATGTATATGCCTTTGTCCAAATACATTGGCACTTGCTCCGCCCCATACTCGTGGATGAGATCCTGAAGCATTTTTCATCAACGCTTCAGCTTAGAGGGACTTCCAAATATATATATATGGCCATTCAGACCAACCACGACTTTTTTGCGTACTTGTGATTAGGTGAAGCAGCCAGCATCAACTCCATATTTCCATGCCTGAATTGCGTAGCATTAAAGTATGCACATGTTGGCTTGAACTTGTACCATTTTTGATCATTACTTGAAATAACATGATGACATTTGAGTTGTCTGTTTATTGTACAGAGTGAGTTAGGTTTCCTCATATTTGTTAATTTTTTTTGTAGAAGAAAAATGGCGTTGTTGGCTGTAGTAGTAAACTATATGGAAATGAATAAATACTTTTATGCAAAAGGTTTGCGAAGCTATCATCCAAGTCTGTTTATCTTATATTGTCGAGTAGTGATAGTATTTTCATTTTGATTATTTCATCCAAGTTTATCTTAAACACCATGAACAAGCGCAACACAAGGACGCGGCACATTTCAGAAACGCACCTCAAAAATTTGACAACTATTGCAAAATGAATGCGCATTTGATATGGATGATTTTTGAACAAAAAAGGATTGTCATTAAGCACTTCATTTGACTTTGTGCAGGTACTGGACTGGTTGTATAGTTTCATTTTGCATACAGTTACATTCTAAGCTCAATCTGTAGCCAGAATTTCTTCTAACTTACTCCATCCGTCCCTATTTACCTTATAAAAATGAGGCTGCACAAAAATTAAGAAAATGATTGTAAAGTTGATGTATTGTGAGTGTAGATAGTTGAGTGGGAGAGAGAAAGTGGGTAGAGAAAAGTAAGTGGATAGTTGTTGTGAGTATGACAAGTGGGTCCCACTATTTAAAAAATGTTTAAAAGTTTCCTTTTTGGGATTTTGTAATGTAAATAGGGATACCCAAAATGGCAATTTTTGTAAGGTAAATAAGGACGGAGGGAGTACAAGTTTATACTGCAAAAATTTCAAGCCTGATTAAGGGAAAGGATACAGGGTGGACGCCTACTTGGAGAAACTTAAAAGTACTCCCTTTGTCCCATACCAATGGGCACTTTTGGTCAAACTACCAACTTTTTATGCTAAATTATTAATCTCCATAATTTTTATTTTTTTTTACTAAATTAGTAATAGAAACATTATCAATGACTATTTTTCAATTTTTATGAAGATAAAAATGTTAGTCAAAGTTCAAATAGGTTTGACCAAAAGTGTCAATTGATATGGGACGGAGGGAGTATATGTCAATTGGCTGTTAATAACTAGTAATCCATATCTTCCATTTTAGTTTTGCTAGTGAAGCATTTCATCAAACATATTACGGGCATAACAACATTAATAACTAGTCCTCAATTCTTCCAATTTAATTTGCATTTCATCTAAACATGTTACGGGCATAACAACATTAATAACTAGTAGTCCAATTCTTCCATTTTAATTTGCTAGTGAAGCATTTCATCAAACATGTTACGGGCATAACAACATTAATAACTAGTACTCCAATTCTTCCATTTTAATTCGCTAGTGAAGCATTTCATCAAACATATTACGAGCATAACAACATTAATAACTAGTCCTCCAATTCTTCCGTTTTAATTTGCTAGTGAAGCATTTCATCAAACATATTCCGGGCATAACAACAAACGTGATTATTATTTAAGTGCGGAGTAAGAAGGTTGGATAAACATGATGAATTACCTTTCTAATAATAATACTGGCTTCTTTCCGTTGAAGCATGGTTTATGGCTTTTAAGCAAATTTACATATTTAAAAATAAAATTGTGAAATTATTTATATATTATCAGATTAAATATTTATTCAATGGCTTTTATTTTTAAAAATAAATATGTGGTTAGGAGTATTCTTATAAATAACACTTGTATACTTGCATTTAATCTATTTTGTATTGATATTGATGAGTCTTATTTATATTTAAGAATAAATTATCTTATTTAAAAACACGTCATTTATTTCGTAACAGTGCAGCATTTATTGAACGAACAGAGTATCAAAAAACATGCACGCAAACAGGACAGAAAAAAAGAGTAACAACAGAGGTTATACTGATTACTTCTTCAATTTTGGTAAAAAGATATGTTCATTAATTCAAATGAAGTCATTTCCCTTCATCAACTAGCTGCATTTTACAGATGACACCCAAGTTAACTGCATTTCATCCTTCACTTTATCTGTTAATCATACCATAAATAATCTCATAAATCATACTCACTCTGTCCCAAAATAATCTTCACACTTTTTCCGATGTTATTACGAAAGAACTTTGAGCAATAATTTTAGGTTGACTCAATTGTACTAACAAAAATCTAAAATTTGTTATTGACAAATCATCAACACTACTATCAATAACAGGTTTTAAAGCTTCATTAGGATAATCAAAATTAACCTAAAATTATCGCTCAATGTTTTTTCGTAGTAACGTCGAAAAAGTGTGAAGATCATTTTGGGGCAAAGGGAGTATTCACTAGAAGAATAACAACTACTAGCTCTGTCCCAAAATAAATATACGGAAAAAAAAAAATTCAAATCTACTCTTGACCAAGAGCAAATATGGGGATGGAGGGAGTATAATCTTAAGAAGAGAGGCAAAGACGGTTCCAAAGAAAGAGCAGCCCCATGGGCTTATTATACACACTTTTTCGTTGCATTTAAATTTAAATGCAAAAGGCTGCAACCAAAATAGCAGGAAATAAAAAAATTAAATGACAAAAATAGTTCAATTTCAAATAAAGTTGGTGTTTATTGTTATTCTACTAAAAGTGTTACAAAAGCTAACAAGCTGCAGATGGAACCAAAAGAACATAGAGATGAGGCCTTATGTACATCAGTTCAATACAAGATACACCTACATCAAACTACAAATCTAAGCACTAACCTAATATGATTCTACAACAAAGATCTACTATGATCCGTAGCAAATGCAGAACCGATAAATTGCCCAGTGATTCTAAGCAAGAATCTTCAGCTAACTGATAGCTATGTCACTGGTAAACAAGAAAAACAAAAACTAGTTATCGGGAGGCCAAACAATCATCAAGAGATGACCAAATCATGCCATATCTTCCTGTTCAACAAGCATTGATATGATCAAGATTTTAAGATTTCCACCAATTAACGCATTGACATAAGGGTACGGACTCTTTTTTCCCTCTCTGCCTTTTTTGCCGTGTGGGTTCTTTTCAGTTTGTTCAACTCCTCCATAACCACTTTCTCTACTTGATCAATTGAATTGAGTAGTTTCTTCTGTGGTGTAAGGGCATTTGATTCTCCAGTTTCCTGATTAGTGATATTAAGCAATATCTTTGGCACTTTACCGACGGATTTCAGGGAATGTTTGGTACGTGTTACTGGCTTTGGAGTCTTGAAAAAACCATGCTTGGGATAGGCATCAGATGGAAGTATGGAAGGATCGTGTGGTACAGGAGTGTCTATTTCTCGGCCTTCAGATTCTCTCAAGAGAGCTCTTCTTCTCTCAATGGCCTATGAAATAATGTATACATAATCAGAGTTGCCATAAACCAAAACCAAAAGCAACCAGATGTACATGTTATGAGCTTCTCGAGAATCAAAAGACGTGACATCAAGGTTAACCACAAGAAAATAAACTCAAAATGAATACATAACCATTGTCATATACTCTGAGAAGAATTTGGTTATAGTCTAATGACAATGTACTCTACTAAATGGGCAATATAGGAGAAAAAAAGTTTACTCAGAAACCACGGTTCACAGGAGAAGTATCATAGAGTTCAAGACCTGGTTATGTGCATCAAACTGAAAAGATTGAAATCAGAGTTAACAAGTTATCAGGGCACGGATCGAAAAAAACTCAGCTATCAGATCAAGCAAAAGCACGACCATGAGTCGAAAAAACTAACAAATTTGGAACAATATTATCTCCGGATATACAGTAAACCTAAACAGAATCATGTTGATTACAAAACAAATCAATTTGTAAATGATCAACTCAATAAAAATGTAAGAACCCATAGTGAAAACTAGTGAGAAAATCAAAACTAATCACAGTTTGTTATGAACCCTTTATCAGAAAACCCTTTAAAACACAACACAATAACACACACTCAAAAGAAACAAATTATTATACAAAATCTTGATTTAAAAGCAAATTTCAAAAAATTAACGCGCACACACATTCAAACATACAGCGATGAAGCAGATCTTTAATTACACACAATCCAAAAATAGAGATAAAGAAGGTAATAACAAAAAAAAGATAAACTGTTACCCGCACAATAGCAGTGATATCTCGAAGAGGGGTCCTCGGATACCAAGAAGGTAACATGCTATTACTTCCCCGTCCTCTTAAGACTCGCCGGCCACTTCCAACCAAAGGCGGCGTGTTCTCACGACCAAAAGCCGCCGGAGAACCGTGTGAATTCCGCAGACGCCCATTTCGGAATCTAGGTGTCCCAAAACTACCCCTCCCTCGCGTCGACCCCAACCTTAACGGAGTTCCAGTGCTTCTCTCCGGTTCATCGGCTAGAATCCCAATGCTTCCGATCGACCGACGGCGCCGTTCAAAGATCGCTGCAACATCCTCCGATCTAGATAAACTGTCCCTTGCCTCCGTCATTTGTCAATCTTCAATCTGCAACAGAAATAAACCAAAATGTGAATAACCCACAAGAAAAGAATCGATTTACACGGTGATCGGATCTTAAATCGTTAAGGGTTTTCTTCCTTACCTTGAGAAAAACTTCAGGGCTTAGGGGGATTTCTTGTTTGCGTCTGAAATGAGGGGGTGACTCTGGGCCTGGGAAAGGGATGAAGTCATGAAGAGGCGATCGGAAATATTCAAAAATAAAATTTGGGCGGTTCTTTCATTTGGAATTTGGGACTTCAAACTGAAAATGAAATTTTCATAAAAATAGAAAAGACAAAACTTGTACGAGAACATCGTGACCGGTCTCATAGTATAGTAGAGACGGGTATTTTGACCCATGACCCGGATCCATGATCCACGGGTAAAAAAAAATTATTATTATTATTTTTTTTTATATTATTATTTTTGGTTTTTTTCGATTTGTCAAAAGTAATAGTTACTATAACTAAATGTAACAAACATGTTACTTATATGTAACAGTTTGTATACATAAAAGTAATACATACTCCGTATAGTATACAGAAAAGTAACAGTGTTTTTTTTTTTTTTTTATGTTCTTCGTTTGCCAAAAGTAATACTCCCTCCGTCTCACCTCACTTGAGACTTTATTCCATTTTGGGTCGTCCCACTTCACTTGAGACCTCTCAAAATAGCCATGATTTTATTATTTTATATTCAATCTACCCCACCCACTCATCCTCTCTCTTCATTTTCCACCACACAATTCATTCAATCAACCTACTATTAACCCCACTCATTCTCTCTCTTCATTTTCTACCACACATTTTCCTTATTTTATTCTTTTTTCTTAGTTATTGTGCCCACCTCAAAGGTCTCAAGTGACGTGGGACGGAGGGAGTACTTATTATAACTAAAATGTAACAAACATGTTACTTATATAGGCCTGGCAATTGGGTGCGTTGGGTCGGGTTTAAGCGGGTTGGCGGGTTGGGACGGGTCCAACCCGTTACAACCCGTTTAAAGTCATGGATCCAACGGGTCGGGTCGGTTTGTTAATGGGTCGGGTTAAACCGGGTTGACCCGTAAGATTTTCAAAAAGCTTTTTTCCCCTCCTGTTAGAGTGGGAATGTTTTTTTCTCAAAAAAAAAAAAAAAAAAAAAAACAAAAAAAATTAAAATAATTATTTTATATCATATGATATAAAATAATTAGTTAGGTGGTGTTTTTATGTGTAAATCGATTGGGGACAAAAAAAAAAAAAAAAAACAGGCGATCAAATTGAACAAAGTCTAAGTTCGTTTATGTTCCGGCGGGTTGAGACGGGTTGCTGGGTCGACCTGCTTCAACCCGTTAATTTTCGCGGGTTAGATTGGGTAACCCGTATCAACCCGGATATATTAATGGGTTGGGTTGGGTAATTGACGGGTTGGGTCAGGTGGTTTATCGGGTAATGGGTAAACTTTGTCAGGCCTAACTTATACTCCCTCTGTCCCATAACAATGGGCACAAACTTCCATTTTGAGCGTCCCATTCAAATGGGCACATTACTAAAAATGGAAAGAATCTTTACTATTTATCACACTCATTCTCTCTCCTACTTTACTTTACTATTTATCACACTCATTCTCTCTCCTACTTTACTTTTACACTTTCTCTCTCCCACTCACTTTTCATACTCATAACATTTATACTTTTCTTAATTCTTGTGCAAGAGTCATTTTGTGCCCATTGTTATGGGACGGATGGAGTATGTAACAGTGTTTATACATAATTGTAACACATATGTATAGAAAAAGTAATAATTCAACCATTTACATTTTTAGAGCTAAAAACACTTGATTAGTATTACATGTAAAAGTATTACATTATCTATAAAAGTATGTTATAATTTCTTTTATTAAAGTGTTACATTTACTTGTACAAACAATTACATTCATGTATATGAGTTGTTACTTTTCAAATGTTACTTTCTTTCAAAAAATTAAATTAAAATACACAATATTTTATATTTTTGCAAAAGCACTATTACATTTCAGTATAAATGATAATTATATTTAGATATTGTTTGGGTTACACGTAATTATAGTTAGTATTACATTTGAAAAAATGGGTAAAACTAGCTTTTGTTTTTATAAAATAGTAGGTGTTACGTTTACTTATGAATAATGTTACTTTATATGTATACCGTCATTACATTAAGTTATGGTAACTATTACTTTTTGTAAACGACGGTTTTTTTTTTTCTTTTGGGCCAATGGGTGGTTGCCACGTGGCAGGTTATGTCCCATGGGTCATGAATCCGATTCAATGGGTCGGGTCGGGTGGGTCAAAAAACCGTCTCATAGAAGAGACGGATATAGGTGTTCTCTTGGGAGACTAGCTCAATAGAAAAATAAATGATTTTTCTAAGTGTTTAGAGGATATTGCTTCAAAAAAAAAAAAAAAAAAAACACGTTCAGAGGATATGATAAAATTTAGTTATGTTAGTAAATTTATGTAACCATAATAATTTTAGTAATACGTTTAGATTTTTTTTTCAAAAAAAAAAAGAGTAATTTTGTTTTTCTTCAAGAAAGGAAAAATTGAAATTGTTTAATTAGAAAGTTAAATTCCACTTAAAACTATAAAAAAGTTAAATAATTAGTTGAAATCGGTATAGAGGAAAATATGGGAAGAACAAATCGGTTTATTTTTTCCTTGTGATTTTCGGTACATACATACAAAATATATACTAAGACTCTTACTTGGAAACTAAGACTAAATCCCTACAAAATAGCTAAAA
This sequence comes from Campanula takesimana, assembly GCA_026119855.1. Lineage (NCBI taxonomy): Eukaryota > Viridiplantae > Streptophyta > Magnoliopsida > Asterales > Campanulaceae > Campanula > Campanula takesimana. The sequence goes on along the minus strand of JAOWBW010000608.1, from coordinate 656,403 downwards.
GATAATTCCTACCTATTTACATCTTTATCAAATAGGAAACTAAATAACTAAAGATACATACAAATAGGAAAGAATATATTCCGAGATCTTCAAGGATCTCGGCTATCTCAACACCCCCCCTCAAGTTGGAGCGTGTAAGTCACAGACGCCCAACTTGCCTAGAAGATGGAGAAATTGTCGACTGCCCAATGCTTTAGTAAGAAGATCAGCCAACTGTGAAGTCGTATCTACATAGGCAGTTGTGATGACATTTGACTGAACAGCATCACAGACAAGATGACAGTCAACCTCAATATGTTTGGTTCGCTCATGATGGACAGGATTTTGGGCCATATGTAATGCGGATTGACTATCACTCAGAACAGTCATAGGAGCGGAATGGGAAATGCCGAATGAGCCAAGCAAACTACGTAGCCATTTTAATTCACACGTGGCACTTGCCATAGAACGATATTCCGCCTCGGCCGATGATCGTGAAATAGTAGTCTGTTTCTTGGTTTTCCAAGAGATTGGAGAGTGACCAAAGAAAACGAAATAAGCTGTAAGAGAGCGCCGAGTAAGAGGACAACTTGCCCAATCAGAATCACAATATGCTCGGAGATGAAAAGCTGAATCAGAGCGCAACAGAATACCTTGACCCGGACGATTCTTCAGATACCGAAAACAAGCAAAGCGGCTGTCCAATGGGCCTTCTTAGGCCGAGTCATAAATTGTGCAAGAGTATGCACACTGTAGGATAGCTCTGAGCGAGAAATGGTAAGGTAAATAAGTCGACCCACAATTCGCCTATAAGCCTCAGGATCCCGTAAATCATCGTCTTCAATCAAAGCCAAACGGTGATTCTGCTCAATAGGAGTAATGGCTGGACGTGCTCCAAGAAGACCAACCTCAGACAGTATATCAAGCGCATACTTGCGCTGGGACAGAAAAATACCATCAGGATGTATCGCCACCTCAAGCCCCAATAAATACTTAAGACGCCCAAGGTCTTTCATGTGAAAACAATGACTAAGATATGCCTTGAATCGGTTAATAGCAACCGAATCATCCCCACCAATAACCAGGTCATCAACATAAACCAAAACGTGTATCTCAGCAGCGGAAGTCTTTAAAGAGAACAAAGAATAGTCAGAGCATGACTAAACAAATCAATACCTCTTCAATGCCATAGAGAGTTTCGCAAACCAACAACGAGGGGCTTGCCGAAGACCATATAATGATTTTTTAAGTTTACAAACCTTCCCAGAGGAGAAGTCCGGATGTCCCAAAGGCACCTTCATATACACATCCTCACTAAGATCACCGTGTAAAAAAGCATTGTGAATATCCATTTGATGAAGTTCCCATCCTTTAACCGCAACAATGCTAAGAAAAACTCGGACCGTAACCATTTTGATGGTAGGGGCAAATGTTTCCTTGAAGTCAATGCCTTCAACTTGTCGATTTCCCAAGATCACCAACCGAGCTTTACAGCGCTCGACTGTCCCATCGACTTTGTACTTTATTTTGTAGACCCATTTGTTGCCAATCACCTTCTTATCAAGAGGAGCATCCACCAACTCCCATGTTCCACTCTGATCAAGGGCATTAAGCTCTTTAGTCATAGCCTCGCGCCATTGAGGAAGCTTAACCGCTTCGCTAAAATGTTTCGGCTCAACACCTGAGTCAATAGCAGCCAAGAAACAACGATGTGCAGGCGAAAATTTAGTGCAATTGACAAAGTGTGGTAAAGGATAACGAGTACCTGAAGATTTGGATTGAGAAGATGGACGGGATGGGGGTGTAGCTTGAGTTTTATTCGCCTGTGACTGTCCCAACTCATAATCAGAAGCTGGATATCTGGTAGAAGGAACTTTAATTCTCTGACCACGTTCCAAATTTTCTGGCTCAATCAATTCGGCAGGTTGTTCAACCTGTTCAGACAAATGTGTTGGAATCTGTTCTGTCAATTGGTCAGTCAGTTGGTCGAAAACTGGGTCAGGAACCTCATCAGCGGCTGGTGTCTGTGCTGTCGACTGTGCGGTCATCTGTGGAGTGGGTTGAGCAGTCAACTCACCAGTCACATGTCTATCGTCTTCAGAATCATCCATATCATTGGAGGAACAAAGAAAGATATCGGAGTCCGTGTATGTTTTATCTCGGTCAGCCATACCGTGAGCAAAAGGGAACTCCTTTTCCACAAAAACAACATCCCGAGAAACAAGCAACTTATTTTCATCAAGATCATACACATAGCATCCTTTCTTACCAAGAGGATACCCTAAAAACACAAATCGTCTACTTCGACTTGCAAACTTGTCATTATCACGTCGAGAATAATGAACATAACATAAAGACCCAAACACCCGAATATGTGAGTAAGAAGGAGGTTTCCCAAAAATAATTTCATAAGGGGTTTTTCCGTTTAACAATTTTGAGGGGGTTCGATTAATTAAATGCCCAGCCGCCAACACACACTCCCCCCAAAATTTAACCGGTAATTTTGCTTGAAACATTAAAGCACGGGATACGTTCAAAATATGTCTATGCTTTCTTTCCACCCTTCCATTTTGTTGGGACATACGAACACAAGTAGTGTGATGTTCAATTCCATTTTCAAGAAAATATTTTTCCAAACAAGTAAATTCCGTCCCATTATCACTCCTAATTTTCTTAACTTGTTTATTAAATTGCCGCTCTACCATGGCAAGAAATTTTTTCAAAATCTGGGAAACATCACCCTTGGAATTGACCAAATAAACCCACACCGCACGGGAACAATCATCCACAATGGTTAAAAAAATAAACAGCACCACACAAAGCAGGTTTTCGATAATCACCCCAAATATCACAATGAATTAAATCGAAAACCTCATTAGAATTACTTTCACTAAGTAAAAATTTGTCCCTACTCTGTTTAGCCTTGCAACAAATCTCACAAACGTCTTTATTAATACTACTACGATTAATGAAAGGTAACAAACCCACTATTTTTCTTGACGGATGCCCGAGCCGCTGATGCCACAACTGAAAACTGCCAGATTCTCTAACGTTGCATACTTGCGTTGTCGGTGACTTCCTCAAGTAGTACAACCCCCCGTCCAATTCACCCGCTCCAATCAAAATGTCGCGACCCCGAACCCCGCGGGCCCGAGATCGCGAGCTGGACGTCGACTTAAAACCAAAACTCCAAAATATAGAAGTTAAAAATTCCATTTTGAACCAAAAGATGATAACACAAGGTTTTACAAATCCAAGTTTAAATCAACAAAGTACATCTAACATAAGCTCCACAGCTTATACCCAAAAGAATAAAATATACAATTCTTAATGACGTCAATAATGGTAAAACTCTCCCCAAAAGGTTATACATTTAAATAATGCAAACCGATCCATAACAACCTGCCCCAAAATCTCAATCCTCTCGACGTCCTCCTCGCTCCGCGAATCCTAATCCTTTTCCTCCTGGGGGGGGGGTTAAGGAAAAACAAAGATGGAAATAAACGGGGTGAGATAAAATCTCAGTAAGTTACTAATGCAACTACATGACATGCTATAATGCAATAAGCAATAAACAATGATAAATAACACATAGCATGTAACAAATAACAGTCAACAGGTAGCAGCGGAAAGTAAACACATAACAAAGGATATTAGCCAAGGTTTCCCAACTGATAGAACCAATTAAAGGATCGCTGCGCAGCTTCAACAATAAACCAATCCATATCTTCACAGTAGCATAAAAGCCGAAGAGAAAACCCCGGTCAGAAGCGACCAATCAACCCATCGATCAAACAAACCATCTTCATAGTAGCATAAAAGCTGAAGAGAAACCCGGTACCGGAACCAATAACAAGGGGACAGTGACACACAGTCAAAGCCCGAAAACCAATAGCTATAATGCTCACAAAGGAGATAGCTCATCTCACATCCAAGGTCAATCTGGAGGAGGGTAATAATGGGGCAAAACAATGGTCAACATCACAATGGACTTGGCTGTGCCATCACAATGTTTCGTATCGCCCAAACACACACAAAATACCAGCTGGACTTTCAAGTAAGGGATAAGTAATAAAATACTAGCTCAAATAAACAACTAAGGATTCCAAAGTAGGGAACCATTTCAAATAAATCACCAAAAAGGTGCACCAATCCAACAACACATCAAAAGATGTCCAAACAAATACAAAACGATACTTTGTCAAATTCCACACATATTTGCTCACAAAGGAACCATTTTAAACACTAGAGTTATCCATAATCCACACAAACAATTATCCCAAACTTTATCACAACGGACCGATCGTAAACGTTTTGTGTTATAAAACACCTACTGAAAACTCAACACAACCTAAACCTGAATCCCAACCGAATAAACCACCTCATCTCGTAGTACTCTAGAAGAGCTTTAAAACGATAGTTTACTCGATTAAAACGGAGTCCGGATGAAGAAGTTATGGCCTCCGGAAGATTGGACGAAAAACGGGCAATTTGATCAAAGTAGGAAATATCATAAAACGTCACAAGGGAGTAATGGCAACCACCTAATACTCATTTACCACTTTTATAAATCTAACACACTCCTTACACGGTTTACATAGGCTTACGGTTGACTTCTTATTGTTCCGGGTGCTTACTTTTAAGTTATAAACATTTATGCCTAAAACAGGGGTGCTCGGCCGAGCAGTTCTATATGACTCGACCGAGCAACCTCGGCTCCAAAATTATGACTCTCTGGTCTGCTCCGCTCGGCCGGTTCAAGGGACGCGCTCGGCCGAGCACCTCCTAAATTCAGAAAAAACGCAGAAGAACCCAGGTAACCAAATTTTACCCAAAACTTCACCATTTCTCTAATACTCAAAATCAAGACTTCCAATAAGCATAATAATGCACCAAAACAACTTGTATCTAGGATGGGGATCCAAATACACCATTTATCGATCAAAACCAAGAATCAAACCCAACATTCATAAAATCACCATTTTTGACCAAAACTCCAATAAATTCCAAATAAATTCTAAACTCAACCAAACTTCAAATATAACACATCAAGCATTATATAAACATGATATGAACATTTTAGCATCAAAATGGGGGAAAAGCAACTTACTTGAGATTTCTCAAAGATGATGGATTTCAAATATTTTTGACTCCACACGAACCTATCGACGATCTAAACAAGATTCATGTTTTAAGAAATGAGAAATAACAAGAGGAGGAGGAAGATAATGAAGAGAGAAGGGATAGAAAGCTTACCCTTTACAATGGAGAGAGAGAGAGAGAGAGAGAGAGAGAGAGATGGCTGGGAATGGGAGTGAGGTGAGGGAGAAAGAGAGGGAGGTGAGGGGAAAAGAGGGAGTAAGTAGGATAATTAGAGAATTTACACATAGACCCCCTCCCCTACACACTAACACGATCATCTTATACTCCCCACTAACATTTAAGACCCAACACCCTACACTAGCACAATTAACCAATTAAATGCTAGGCACGAATACATCATGAAACACAAAATGCACACATAAATATTTAAATAAATAAATAATTTAAATAAATAAGTAAGCCATAAATAAATAATTAAATATTTATTACTAAGAAAATAGAGCCTAGTTTTTGGGTCGTGACACAAAATCTTCGAAGCCCGATCCTGTACAACACATTGTTTGTCAGAAAAATGCACCAAATAATTAGAATCTCGAAGTAATTGAGAGACAGATAAAAGATTGCAGTTAAAAGCGGGGGCATATAAAACATTTTTTAAAACAAGATTCGTGGCAATATCAACGTTTCCTTCTTTCGTGGCTTTCATGTATCTCCCATTAGGCAGACCAATGTGATCCGTCTTAATATCATGAACATCACTGAGCAAATATATGTCCCCTGTTATGTGTCGGTTGGCTCCACTGTCGACAAGCCAACTGTGAAGCCCAGTTGTCTTACCAGTTGTGCCGCCAGTTGTGCTGACAGTTGTCGGCACTTGTGTCTGCATGAAATTCTTGAAGTTGTTCCACTGATCTGCTGTGAATCCCAGTGCTCTAACCTGATCTGGAACCCCTTCAATACTGACCTCTGCATTGTTGGATTTTGTGCTCGGCTTACCTTGATCTCTTCTTCCCGAAGAAGATTGGCTTCCACCTCTTCCTTTCGCTGGCTTCCCACGCTGGTCTTCCCACCATTCTGGATATCCTATCAGCCTGAAGCACGAATCTACACTGTGTCCTTTCTTCCTGCAGTGAGAGCAAGTGACATTGCTCATATCCTTCTTTTCTATCAAGCCAACTGATGCGCCATCTGTGCTCACATTTGATCTATCAATTGCCCTATCAACTGCCCGAGCGACGAAACTTGCTGGATTCGGGAATTCTCCATGTCCACCTCCCAGAACCTATTCCTCTCGTACAACGTTAGAATACGCCTTGTTCACAGAAGGCAGGGGCTCCGTATTGACAATAGACGACTTCACATTCTCAAATTTTGGAGTTTCTAGCCCCATAACGAATTGATGCACACGCTCCTCCTCACGTCTCTTCACCAAAACAGCCCCAATATTGCACTTACAACCCGAACAGGAACATGTCGGTAGTGTCTCAAAATCATTGAGAGCATCCCACAGTTTCTTTATCCGTCCATAATATGAAGCCACGCTTTCATTCTTCCCTTGTCTGCAATTAGCTATGTCCGCCTTCAACTGTTGTGTCTTCGGTCCATCCCCAACGAAAATCGTTCCTTCAAATCATCCCACAAAGCCTTCGCGTCGTCCACATAGGTAATGGTGGATCGAAGAGTTGGTTCTATCGTATTAAAGATCCATGAAACAATCATGGAATTCACTGTCCACCACTGGTCTGCTTCATCAGCATCATCAGGACACGGGATTCTGCCATCAATGAATCCGGTTTTCGTCTTCGCTCGAAGCGATCCTTTGAAAACTCGTGCCCATTCTTCATAATTCTCACCCTTCAACTGAACATGGGTGATGATCATTCATGGATTGTCATTTGAAGAAAGAAAATAGGGAGATCTCATTTCTTCCTTGACCTCCTTTCCTTTGCCGGAATTTTCATCTCCGGATCTATGAACTTCGTCGTCACCGGCCATGGTTCTTGATCAATAAAACCGGGCTCTGGTGCCAAGTTGAAATCGGTATAGAGGAAAATATGGGAAGAACAAATCGGTTTATTTTTCCCTTGTGATTTTCGGTACATACATACAAAATATATACCAAGACTCTTACTTGGAGACTAAGACTAAATCCCTACAAAATAGCTAAAAGATAATTCCTACCCATTTACATCTTTATCAAATAGGAAACTAAATAACTAAAGATACATATAAATAGGAAAGAATATATTCCGAGATCTTCAAGGATCTCGGCTATCTCAACATAATTTATAGTAAACAAATTGATTTGTTTTTTTAAGGAACAACTTGATTTGTTAAAAAAAAAAAAAAGGAAAAATGAGACATTAAAATATGAAAGTAAACTACTACTAGTAATATAGTTGAGTGATTTTTTTGTGCAATTTTGCCTACGGAGAAATATGAATATAATTTTTTTATTGAAATATTCTTTAATTTTTCAACATATGTTAACATCCCCGTTAGATCTCTAACAACAATTAAAAAAATCTGGTCATTTTTTAATTAAAATCATAGTACGCAGGTCATAGCGGTTATTGTTCTAGTAACATTTACTCTCTCCCTCACATAATAAAGGGCACAATTTTCTGTATTAAGTGTTCCATTAATAAGTCTCATTACCCAAAATGAATTTTTTAAGATAGTTTTTTTTTTATTTTCTTTCAAAAAAAAAAGATAGTTTTTTATTTATTGAAACTCACTTGTAGTATTCACTATTTCCTTCCTTTATTCTTAGACGGAGGGGAAGGGAGGGGCAGTGGAGAGGGGAGGGGGGCAGTATGGGGGGTGAAGGGGAAGGAGGCGCATGACCATTTAACGAAAAAGAATGATGAAATTATTATTAAGGAAAAAATGCACCAAAAGTACCTGAACTATAGGGGTTGTTTGGATTTAGTAACTTATCTCTTTTTTGACCCATGAAAAATACCTTAACTCTTTTTTTGTGCAGCGGAGGTACCTATTGCTCACGCCGTCAAGTTTTTGCCGTTAACGACGCACGTGCGATGACACATAACTTCCTTTTAGGGGCAAAAAGGTCAAAACACAATGCCTCCTCCAATTTCTTATGGTTAAATTCTCAAAAGGCCCCTAAACTATTGACTTTTTCATATCCGCTCCAATAACTAGTTTTTGTTTTCATTTAGGCCATTAATTTTTAATTTTCATTAACCATTTCATAACCAACACCACCATCCACCGCCACTCAACACCACAACCATCTTCAACCCCCGCTAACGTCCACCACCACTGTCAAACAAAAAAAAAACTACTGTCCACTAACACCAACACCCACCACCCCTGATAACCAAGACCAAAATTCCCAAAAGGCAACCAAAGACAAACAATTAATCGCCGAGAAACATTAACAGAATCTGGAAAGGAAACTAGCAACATTAATTTGCCTTTTTTGACTCACTCGTCTCAGTTTTCGAGACCGGTTCCGGACGTTTCGCTTTGCCGCCGGACTTCACAGCCGGAGGAGGTGATGAAGGTGCAGATGGCTTGGATCTTGGCTTAGTAAATGGATCGAGAGAGAGGGGGGGAGAGGTTATTATGTCACAAAACTGGAGAAGGCCGAGGTCACCGAGATAAGAGACGGCGCGGTGAGCGGATTCGACGGGGAAGATGAGTTGAACCAAGGTCATCTTTTCCGACCGCATCAAATCCATTTCCGGCAAATTGTCGATGTACTCCATCGTCCAATTGATCAAATTGGAGACGGAATCAGTAGAGATAGAAGTAGATCTTCAGATCTGGCAACTCTGTTAATGCATCGGTCAGTTTCTCCTTTCACTGAATCAGCGATGGTGGGAGGCGGCGGCGCTGGTGATGGTGGAGGTTGGGCCTGGGAAAGGGGTTAGGGAAAGGGGAAGGGAATTGGAAGGGGACGGGGAGGGGAAGGGAAAGGAAGGGAAGGGGAGGGGTTATTTGAAATTTAATAAGTTATTTTAACCCCCTTTATCTTTGTAAAATGTTCTCATACCTGTAATTCCATTTTTACCCCTTAAAAAAAAGTCACGTGGTCAGTCACATGCATGGTTAACGGCAAAAAGTTGACGGCGTTAGCAATAGGTACCTCCGCTGCACGAAAAAAAAGTTAAGGTATTTTTCATGGGTCAAAAAAGAGATAAGTTACTAAATCCAAACAACCCCTATAGTTCAGGTACTTTTGGTGCATTTTTTACTATTATTAATGATTATGAATGCAAAAATAAATGAGTTGGATGTGATTTATATAACAAAAATAATTTGAATAAATAAATCGAAAAAAAACAAAGAGTTGGATTTTTATTTTATTTTTAACCTTTTCCTATATATTTATACTCCATCTGTTTCATGTCACTTGAGACAAAAAAAAATTGGAATACAAATTAAGGAAAAGTAGGAGAGAGAAATAGTGGGAAGTGGTGTTTGTGAGTATGAAAAATAAAATAGGAGAGAGAATGAGTGGGAGGAATAGTAAGTTGATTGGTGTTGTGAGTGTAAAAGTAAAGTAAGAGAGAGAATGAGTGGAAGAAATAGTAAAGAAAATAAGTTTCAAGTCACGGGGAGTACATATTTATATTTCATCTTAATCAATGCTTAAAAATAATTCTTCATTCAACTCATAAAATAAATATTATTTTTACTATAATTTTACTCCTTTTTAGATAACAGAATCATAAAACGTTTGTTTTCTCACACTTTGACCTCCTACACATACACATCAGCAAATTGTGCTTAGACCACTCACAATGGGTTACTTAATGGGGGTGTTGAAAGGGGGCCAACTATTGAAACCATTGCAAGGGAGTATTTGAAGGGTTATTAAAATGGGTGGGTGTTGATGGAGTTCAACAAGTGATGAATGGAGATAGTGGGACACTTGTCTCATTACCATTGGTTTTTAATATTTTCGGATTTATTTTTTATCTCAATTATTTGAGCTCAATTATTTCATAGTTAATTATTTTTTTTCGCCAATATTCCTAAAAGAAATTCCTCAATAAAATGATGTAAGTTTCATTTGATTTGGATACCGAAAAAAACCCCCTATTTTCTCCATATATTGCAACTTTTCTTCTTCTTCTTCTTCTTCTTCTTATTATTATTATTATTATTATTAATATTATTATTTTACTAATCATTAAAATAAAGAATATAAAATAAAAGTAGTGAGATATAGGATGATGAGTTAGAAGGGTGTTGAATTGTATTAAATAAACCATTGTAGGGAGTAAAAATTGAATGAGTGTTGAATGATGAGGTGGATGGAAAGAGAAGATGAGGTGGAGTGTTAAAGGGAGTGTTGAATGGTTTTTACCTATTGAACCATTATACATGGTCTTATGTATAGTGCCAAATAAACAAATGGTGATGTAATCATACCACATAGGCATTATTTAACGGGAATTGGATGCCAAATGGATGGAAGGATGATATGGTGCAAAAATAGTGAGGTCAAGGACTAAAAGAAAAAAAGTTCAATAGGTAGAGGACGAAAATAGTATTTAACTTCGACCAAAACCTTTCTCTGTTGTTCTTCAACGTCATAAAAATCACTCCCCGGCTCCCTCTCAACAAGATTCCCCCTGTTTCCTATTCCTCTCCTCACTCAATGAACTGAACAGAAACTCAGTTAACTCCCCATCCGTTCCCATCAGGGGCGGATGTAGTATATGAACAGGGTGCGCCAATTCACACCCTGGATTTTCCAAAAAAAATTACCGAGTAGTTATAAAAAAAATAAAAAAATATACTCCCTCCGTCCCATTTTAAATTGCAAAAGTTGCCAAAAAGGGTGTCCCAACTAAAATTGCAAAATCCAAAAATGACAAGTTTTAACCCACTTGCACACTCACATCCACTAACCCACTAACTATTCTCTACCCCACTTTCTCTCTCACACTCAACTATCAACACTCACAACACATCACCTTTTTCACTTTTTCCCTTAATCCCCGTGCCAACCTAGTATTTGCAATTTGAAATGGGACGGAGGGAGTATATATAGGGGTGTAAATTGTGATTTTTGAAAGAAGAGGGGTGCAGAGTGTTAAAAATAAAACTATTCCTAAAGACTAAACACTACTTAACGGGAAACGCATAAAAGACCATCTAGTTATTTTTTGTACGCCGCATTCCAATTTTTTGGCTCTGCAAATCGCAAATCGCCAATCGACGCCGGAGAAGACGCCGGCAGCCCGGCATAGTCGCACAGAAGACCACCGGGCACGGCGGCAAGAGCAAGGGCAAGTCGCCTGCAAATCGCTCTGCAAATCGCATTCCATTTCTTCGCTCAATCGCTCTGCAAATCGCAAGGCACAGTCGCACCGGCCATGGCGGCAAGGGCAAGTCACCTCTTCCGTGATCTGCCCCTGTTTTCCTTCCTCCACAATGTCTCAATCTCAAAAATGTATTTTTTTTAAAATTCATTTTTAGGGTTTTAAAATCTGAAATTGATGATTTGGGGGATTTATGTGTCCATCTTTATAACTTGAAAGAAATCATAGTGATTTCCTAAAGTTCTTTTGGTCTACAAGAAGATTTTTTTTGTGCCATATGGAAGCATTGTAGTGGCCATGGACTGGCACTTATTTTTTGTTTGGAAGAAGGAACATTATTAGAAGTACCTCTACTCATTTGGTGTTTTCAACCTGATTTATATTTCTATTATAACAGAGAAATTTAGACCGGGTTACTGAATTTATGATTTTCTTTTGTTGGATCCCATAATTTCTTCGACTTTGAAGTGTTTGTGCAATTTTGGTATGGAGCAATTGTGTTATTCCTGGTTCATGACAATGTGGTTTAAGTTTCATTCTGTAATAATCTACCCGTCCTCTTTTAGTTAGTTCAATATTTATGAAAATAATGTTGCTTTCTTTAACAAAAATTATTACTCCGCCACTGAACCATAGCATTAGCTAGCAATCAGGCTCGTATAATAACAATGATTCTCAGTTTTGCTCAAATGTTGGTTGCATGTCAGTTTTGAACCGGCCTTACCGGATCCCAATTTTTTTTTTCGAAGGCTCCGCCCCCGATGTAAGTACCCCAATCTGAAATCGACCTACTTTAGAGGAATTCTTGGTACCATTTAGGGATAAACCAATGGGCCAGGACCTCACTAGGATAAACCTGATATTCCAGGACTGAACTGGAATTAAACTTGGACAAATCCAGAAGCTCGCCAAGTGGAGTCGTACGGATGGTTTGGGCACATGAGGTCCCTAGCCGTACGGCTACTTTGGGCACCCTCAACCTCTATAAATTGAACCCCATGCTGATCACTTTTGGGGGGGGGGGGAGAAACAACATAAGAAAGATTACTCTGTCGAAATCACTCCAGTAGTGTGAGAGAAGAGTGAAAGAGAGAAAGGAAGATTGGCTAAACCAAAAAAGGTAAATCCACCTTCTCCCCCTCCCTTCTCTTCATCTATAACTCTATTTTCTTTTTAATCTTTGTTCAAGTTTATGTTAATCTTTACATTCCTTGTAAGACTTGTCCATTTAAGCACCTTTATATTACTTGCAAGACTTGTCCATTCAAGCAATTTTACATTTATGCAAGACTTGTCCATTCAAGCAAATATACATATATTACTCTATATTTCTCTTGTCCAAGCCATGAGATGATCCAAGGTGCCCTCCATGCCTTGTGTGGAAGAGGTTAAAACCTAGATGATCATGGCTTGTTGATTGTCATTTACATTCTTGTCTAGTTAAAATGATACTTTTGTTGGCAATAATGATCATTTGGATGATAAAGCTTCCATCTTTATCATCCAACATTGATCTAGCTCTAAAATCCCCTTTGGGGTTACAAAGATTCAATCTTTATGTGTTAATTTGACTCCTTAAAGGTTAATAAGCCATAAAAATACCATCTTGATGATAAAGTTTCAATCTTTAATCACCAAATGGTCAATTTTGGCCCAAAGGGCATGTTCATCAACTTTTCTCAATTTTCTCCAAAGATTGCTTATGATCACACCCGAATACTTGTTTTTGGGGACTAAGTGATGATCATTTAGCATAGGAATGTTATATTTAAACTTATAAAGTGTTTTAAACAAACTAGAATCAAAACAGTTCTGTCCAGTTTCAACAGAATGTTCTGTGTCTGCTCTGAAACTGGACTGTTCTTGACTGAACTGTAAAATCCCAGGAGACTACCTGTCCATCCGTACGGCTGTGTTGGGAACATGGGGAAAAATGTCTGTTTTGCCCTCTGACCCCTATTTTCTTAATAAACTGACCCTTTCAGTTAAGTTTTTCCAAACAAAACCAATAACAGGAGCTTTTCCGTTAAATACACACACACACATGCACATTTTCAAACTAACAAGGGAGACTCAGTTTTTCCGTGGCACTTTGGGTGAACCGCAATTATGTTCTTCCCAAAGTGTAACGTGACCTCCGAACTCACCTTCTCTAACCATTTTTATTTGTTTGGTTTAAAATTAACAAATGTGGTGACTCCGTTTCTTTTTTCGTTAGGAAAGTTACCCGTGTTTGGCATTTCTTCCTCGTGCGAACTTTGCTTGTTTCGCCCCGAGGGACGGGATCCTTACAGTGGCGACTCCGCTGGGGAATAAAGTGCTTGCAAACTTCTCTTTAGAAGCTTTGGAGGCACTTTTGTGTGGGTTAAACTCCAGTCCCCGTTAGTTGACTTTGTGCATATTTGTGTGTGTTTGCTGTTTCTGTTTGAACTGTTTTGAGTGAATACGTTCTGGAAATACAATAAACTGGAGCATGATGATCAGAAGTTGGAGAAACTGAGAAAAATCTCAACCCTCTTGGTCTAGCCATACGGCTACTTTGGTACAGGGCAGAATGTTGCAAATTAACAATTTTGTGCAGGGCAACAACATTCTGAATTGCCTTCTGCTTCTGCTTGTCCAGGTTCCAAATTTACAGCCTCACTTGTGCACATTACCTTTGTTCTTTTGGCCAAAACTTGGTTTTTAAAACTCGGTTATGCATGATATTTTGTCAATAAAAATGGTTTTCAAAGCCTCATTGTGCATAACCCTTTTTGTAAAGATTTCCTGATTTTTTTTTAAAAAGAAAAGAAAAAAAGAAAAGACTCTTCTTGTTGTGCACAACTTGCTTTGTATGAATGGTTTCAATGTAAAGATTGTTCTTTTGGTAAAATGTTTGATTCGAAAATTCTTTGGTTGTGCACAACTTGGTACATGTACAAGTTTTGGTCTTTGTTTAATCATGTTCTTTTGATTCATTGTGTGTATAAATTGCCTACTTCATGCTTGTTCATATCTTGCTCATGTCATGCTCATCATGTTGAAAAACAAAATAAAAATCTCTATTTTGACTCAAAAAGGGAATATAGAATTGACTTCACACAACGCGCACTTGGCCTTTCACGTTCCAAATACCCTTTAAACCCGGGATGGATGCCAGATGCAGCTCGATTGGCGCTCTTGTTCCCTTTGAGCGCGCATGGGTCCATTCCACCTCCCCTTCCGAGGCGAGTCAACCACACATGTCCGTGACATACAAATACCGTGACTTTGGTTGGTTTTTGGTCTAGTTCACGTTGCCATTATCTTTAAGCAAGTGTCCAAAGTCAATTGTGGTCAAGTTAATGCCCAGGTTATGACTCCTTGATGTAATGCAAGCGTGGCCTAACCCGCCTCTAACTCGTGTGTTAATGACAACCACAATTAACAAAGGTCATGTGCTAAAGATAGGGTAACACCGTGTCATTAAGCCCTAATGAACGGGTCATGTTAATCATCCTTAAGCTCATGGTCGAGGATTGAGACACCTCATTCGAAATGGGGTCATGTCAGAATATCGGTGCAGCCTTCGGAACAGTCTCGATCCCGACTGGGGCTTAATCATGATTAGAATGACCCGCACATCGGGAACCTTGCGACGCACTAGACCTTAGGATCATTTCTTTTGGTCGGTGGAATCCGCTTGCCCTATAGGACCCTCGCCCGGGATAGTCCGTCCTTGGGAGTGTGCAGTACAGGTGAAAAACGAGGGGTCTATAGACGTAGTGATGGCCTCCACTGATCCAGGACTTAGAATAGCCGTGAAAAAGAAGAGAAATATTTTCCAACCAATTAGGAATAAAGCGTGTTTTAAGTAAACATGAATGAAATAATCAATAATTAGGTTGGCATGTTGCATGAGCCCTAAACCTTTGCCCAAAATAAAACCTGAGCCTAAACCGAACCCTCCTCTCCCTCGCATCTCATAAGAAGTGGGTCAGAGTTCCGGGTCAACGTCTGTTCAGTGCCGAGTCCGACAGTTCATCAGCATTTTCACTTAGGTTACTCCGAATGACTAGTCCGGCAGGAAGTAGTAGTGGGGGTGACAATGCGATTGATCCGAATGGGCTTACTAAGGAAGAGTTGGTACAAGCTTTGGAGGCCGCCAGGGCCCGGGAAGAAATCACTAGGAAACAGCAAGAGGATACACAGAGATGGGTTGTAGAGGCCATGAGACAGAGGGGAGTAGCCGTGATAATTGAAAATGATGGGGGACTCGTTGAAATCACAGACGAAGATGAAATTGTTCCGGGTAACACGGAAATTCAGATGGCAGAATGCCAGGGTATAAGACAACTCTCAATGACAGTTGATTCCTCAAAGAAGGAGTATTGAATGTCAGAACATGTGAATCATGATCAACAGCAAAGCCTCGAATGTGGGATGACTCTCATAGACAGTCGGTCCCTTAATGTGGGAATCAATAGAAACAAAGTGCCATCTCGGATTGTCAGTATGGCCTGCGAAGCTCAAAGCTCTTTTCTTCAGCAACATCGGGATTGCGTCCCGCCGAGCAACTCTCAAAGACAGTTAACCCGACTGATTGGGTATTGTGTATCAGAAATTGTGAATTGCCTCCAACAGCGAGACATCGAACACTTGAATAACTCTCAATGACAGTTAAGCCCCCAAAGGTTGAAATGCCAAAACATGAAGTTGTGTCCAAACGACAAATGCTACAAGAGGTTCATATGCCTGATTCAGGGGGTTGTCCTATAGCATGACTGGGGCTTCCGTAGCCAACATCTGAGGTTGATCTTTGCGAGACACTGGGGCTTCAGCAGCAAGAATGTTGGGGGTCGATATCAGAAAGAACAAATGGGGTTTCTTCAGCCAGCAACTGGGGCTGACCCAACTATAGCATCCGGAGATACCGTTGAGTAATCTTGATCAAATGGGTGTTCGAAATTGACCTTTTGAGTGCGCGCGCTAGGCTTTCGGCTTCGCTTCACCATACACATATCCATACTCCTCATTTTCGCAAAAATGCAAAATTCATAATAAAGTGCAATCCATTCCATTCATGATTCTCCCTCTGATTCATTCATAAGCTTTCAGTCATTAATTGATAACAAGCAAAGTTTGAGATGCGAGCGATGCACATGAGTCAAATAAAAGAAAAAAAAATAAAAGAAAAATCAAATGCAAATGGAATCATCGTGCAAAAGGAGAAATTTGACTTTCACCCTCCAAATGAAAAGCGGTTGCAAAATGAAAAGGGAATGTATTCTTGTCCCAATCTTTCTTTGAATCTCTCAATTTAAGGATTCCAATCCGTGTATGTGTTCTAAAACTTTTGTTGCACATGAATGACACTCTCGAGCACATTAATGTCAAAGATATATTTCGCTTGCTCTTGGAAATCTCTTGCAGGTACAAATCGCACACCCTGCCACATCGTGGTCCTCAAAAGAAGTTTCCTCATCAACATCAATTCTAAGGGAATGAGATTTCCCTATGCCCTTTCTGCAAAATCAGTTTGACTTGCCAACTTCGAACTACGTTGGTCTGATTCTCGAAAGAGATACGTAGGCAGCCTGAATTTTCAGGCACGACCACATACTTGCAAAAAATCTCATGCAGGTACAAAGTTGGAACCACACAATGAATCACATCTTGGTTTCACAAAGAGGTTGCTCATTGCAAGCGATCAAAATCCCACAAGAGTTGCAGGAGCTCCAAAAGCGAAGAAGCTTAAACTGTGAAATAATCAAAAACCCCTATTAGGAGAATCAGGGATCCAAAATGAGGTTGCAGCACTCAAAACAGTACCGATGGGTCACGCGAAGCGATGGTTCATTGCTTGATAAAGCTCAAAAATCTCATCACACAGCAATTCAAAGGCAGAGGAATCTGAACAGCGCAGAATGCAGCGTATCCTTGATTTTATTTTGTGCATATAAATAGCTTCAGTTGTTTATTGCCCTTGGGCTTCTCGAAAGAGCGAGATTACCTCCCTTGAACTGCGCAACGTCGTATGTTCCCCTTTTGAAATGATGTTATTCCACCTTGGTCTTCTCGAAAGAGCGAGATTACCTCCCTTGAACTGCGCAACGCCGTATGTTCCCCTTTTGAAATGATGTTATTCCACCTTGGTCTTCTCGAAAGAGCGAGATTACCTCCCTTGAACTGCGCAATGCCGTATGTTCCCCTTTTGAAATGATGTTATTCCACCTTGGTCTTCTCGAAAGAGCGAGATTACCTCCCTTGAACTGCGCAACGTCGTAGGTCCCCCCTTTTTGAAAAGATATGTTATTCCACCTTGGTCTTCTCGAAAAAGCGAGATTACCTCCCCTGAAACTGCGCAACGTCGTAGGTCCCCCCTTTTTGAAAAGATATGTTATTCCACCTTGGTCTTCTCGAAAGAGCGAGATTACCTCCCCTGAAACTGCGCAACGTCGTAAGGTCCCCCCTTTTTGAAAAGATATGTTATTCCACCTTGGTCTTCTCGAAAGAGCGAGATTACCTCCCTTGAAACTGCGCAACGTCGTAGTCCCCCCTTTTGAAAAGATATGTTGTTCCATCTTGGTCTTCTCAGGCACCCGAGATTACTTCCCCGAACTGCGCAACGTCGTACGTTCTCTATTTATGATTCCCATCCCCTTGCAAAGAGAGATCGAATCTCAATGCACCCCTTTACTTGGATTGTACCTTGCGTCAATCCTTGAGTCGTGGTTGGTCTTAAGCCTTCTCTTAAATTGTGTGAGTCGGTTCTAATCAGAACTACGACTCGACTTGATTCCCATGGAGGGATACGTAGGCAGTTCATAACGTTGGACTCAGTCGCCCATTCTCGCAATTTGTTGGTCAAATACCAACCCCCCAGAAAAGAGAGATGGAATCTCAATGCTCCCCCCAGCAAAGAGAGATGGAATCTCAATGCTCCCCCCAGAAAAGAGATATAGAATCTCAAAGCAATTTGTTGGTCAAATACCAACCCCCCAGCAAAGAGAGATGGAATCTCAATGCTCCCCCCAGCAAAGAGAGATGGAATCTCAATGCAATCCCCAGCAAAGAGAGATAGCTTCTCAATGCTACCCCCAGCAAAGAGAGATGGAATCTCAATGCTACCCCCAGCAAAGAGAGATGGAATCTCAATGCAACCCCCTGCTTTAAATTTTAATAAACCTAAACTACGTTTGGTCTGATTCTCGATAGAGATACGTAGGTAAACCGGGAAACCGGAACCGACCATTTCCTGTGTTTGATTGATTGTTTGAGTTAGAACTACGGAGGCTTGATTCTCGAAAGAGATACGTAAGAAGTCCTACTTTGGACCCAGTCGTTGCACCCTAGACGAGATCGAGTGTCTCTTAGTGAATCATAGAATCCCCTTTAACAAGGAGATTCGATGAGGGGCTCTGTAGATACCCCGATCTCGCACCCCTTTTCAAACCCCGAATCGGTCTAAACCCTGAAACTGACCTTGAACCCTCGATTTGGCTGTGCGGGACAGACGTGATCCTTATCGGTGCATCGAATGGACGAACGGACTTCAAATTCATGATCAGAGCGAAAAAAACGAGCAAACAGGCAAAAATTTCGTTTTTCGAGGTGCAGGACCGGAAACGGGGACCGCAACCCCCCGACTGCTCGCTGTTATCCATTTTGTGCATTAAAAATATATTATTACCTTTCCTTGCTAATTGACATATTTCAGATATACCGGCGTGACCACAAAATTATTCCAAGCAACTTTCATGTTGGGCCCGCGGACAACCGGGACACCGGAGCGCGCACAACGGAGCAGTTGCGGAGCGGAAAGCCGGAGCTGAAAAGATGGTTATCCACATTGCAAAATATCTCAAAATATCTAAGCAAGTGGTCAAGAAGAGCAAAAATATATTATTGTCGTTCCTTGCTTATGAAAATATTTCAGATATACCAGCCTGACCAGAAAAATATTCCGAGCAACTTTCATGTTGGACCCGCGGACAACCGGGACACCGGAGGCGCGCACAACGGAGCAGTTGTGGAGCGGAAAGCCGGAGCTGAAAAGATGGTTATCCACATTGCAAAATATCTCAAAATATCTAAGCAAGTGGTCAAGAAGAGGAAAAAATATATTATTGTCGTTCCTTGCTCATAAAAATATTTCAGATATACCGGCCTGACCAGAAAAATATTCCGAGCAACTTTCACGTTGGACCCGCGGACAATCGGGACACCGGAGACCCGCACAACGGAACAGTTGCGGAGTTAATGCCGGAACAGAGATAAGGAAGATGACTTGAATCCTTAGTGTAAGAAGGATAGATAATGATATAAAAAAATCACCTCCTTCCTCCATATTACCATCTCCCTCATCCATTATTCAAAGAGGAATTCATTCACACATCACACACACACCACTCTCCATATTCACCACCACCCTTACTTGCTCTCTCTCAAGTAACCCTAAAACACCCTCAACCACCACCACACCACCACCATACCACCATAGCACCACCACCACACAAACACTAAACTCAAACCCTTTCAAACACTAAGCAAAAGCCTTAGAAAACAAACCAAAAAAAAGACTTCCCTTGGAAGCAAAGGGAGCACAACCTAGGCCTTATTCTCACCTTGTAATCACCTCAAAGGGTAAGATGTAGTGTTCTTATGTAATTTCTTGAGAGGTTTAGCCACTTGTTAGGCTAAACCTCCATTTTATATTCAAAGATACAACATTGATACTCTTGTTGTTTTTTCTCTTCAAATGATATTATAATGATGTTTTGAGCTCTTGAGCATGCTATGCTATTGATCTTGTGTATATATATCATGCATGAATGAGTATCAAATCCTTGTGTGTGTTTGATTCAAGGGATTTTCAAAGAACCAACTTGTTTCCCCTCAAAAAACCTTGAATCTGTCCATAGCTTGTAATATCACCTTGTGAGAACTCATGTAATCTGACTTAGAAGCATGGATAAATGTTGTTTTGTGTTTTTAATATGTATATATATGCATGTTAAAAGTTTCATGTTCATAGCTTTTCATTTGAGTTAGTTTTGATAGGTGTTTTCATGACATAAGTGAGATGCCAATAATCTGTCCATATGGTACCTTACTTCCTTGTTGCTTTGTTTAGGCATAGAAAACTTGGGTTTTGGTCTTAGACCACAATATAGAACTTGTTCTACACATAAAAAGGAACATTAGTATGTAAATATAATATTTTTATCCTCAGTGTAAGAGTCTCTTTCCATTTTTTGTTTGATCTCTCTGTTCTCAGATTTGTGCTTGTCCATTTCTGACATCAAAAAGTCAGAAGTGTTTTTAATGACTTAAACTTGTTTTTTGGACTTGAAACTCTCCATATATTAACTTTGACATGTTAGGAGAAACTTTCATGTTTTGTGTCCCCCATGATTCCCCCGTTTTGATGATGAAAAAAGTGGATACGTTAGGGATGTATGAAATTCTGTCAGACTGGGCTGTGAAAAGAATTGCCTTGCATGCTTTGTTTGAACACCATAACATGACCCTAAAATCAAAGGAAAAATCATGGTAGATGTTTAATGTGTTAGGAAGTTTTCTTGACCTTTAATTTGCATATTGGATGAGTACAAGAACAGGTACACAAAGAAAGGTGCACAGCAGTCCCTGAAAATGTTTAGGGACGGAGTTTCGGACATTTATTTGTTTTGGGAATTGTTTCCCTTTTTGTGCAAATGTAAATATTAATCCCCCACCCCTTTATGTGTTTTATTCACTGTGTATAAATGATAAAACTATTTTCTAAAACCAAGTGTGAGTCCACCCAAATCGACTCCCATTTGTGAATAAAAATGAACCTTCCTAGAATAGGAAGACCTCCATATATTAAACCACCATTTTTTGTTAGGGCAAAAAATAGCAATTAAAAAGGCATAAAATGAATCTACGTGGCACGCATATAGAGACCATCATGGGCGAAGAGAATGCCTAACCCCTTCTCTCTTCGTAACTTAGCCCCCGAACCCACTTTCTCTAAAAAAGGTTTTTTCTTCGTTTTTCCTAAAATTAAAATGAGGTGGCGCCTCTTGCAATTAAATCACAGCATCAAGAGGAAACCATTGTGCGGGAACCGAGCGCATTTCCAAAAGCGCATCATCACGAGACGAACCCGAATCGCTTTCGCGAGCGATCATTTCGAGGTTCGGTTTCGAGCGCGGGCTCTCACAGGAGGCAATGGTGACCAACTGGGACCGACTGCAAGAAGACCTAAAAAGGTTCCGAGGAAAGGTCGCAAACCCTATCAGGAGAGCATTCCTTGACACGCCCGGAGCGCCCACAGGGCACGAGCATATTTCTAAAGGAGTGCCCGAGGTGATAAACAGTTTGAGGTTTTGTCTGCGGAGAGAGGCAACCAAGAGGAAGAACCCTCTTGGGGCCAGTATGACAAACATGAGATAAAAAAGACGCCTACTGGGAAGGCAAAGGAAAAGGTCGAAGAAAAGGAGTGGGATGGGACAGTGATGCAAGTACTGTTTGAGGAAGACACGGTTCTACCCAGCCTAATTGATCACGGAAAAGGAATGGTCGCTGCAATAGGAGACGGGTCAATGGGAAGCTTCAACCCTCGCACCTTGGTTGTACCCACTAACATGCCCCTAAAGAATTGGGCTACTCTTTCCGGGCCGGTAACTAGCAAGGAGAAAATGGCCACAATGCTTGGATTGGTTCCTCGACCCTTTGAGTCTAGTGTTATAGGGTCCAATATAATCGAGTCTCCCCAGTCCCTCCTCTTTGAATTTGAGTCATTCTCGTCCCGAAGACTATGAACTCGTAGCCAATGTTGTATTTCCGTTTGCATTGAATGAAATGATGGACCTTTCCGAGTATCCCCTCATTGCCAACTTATTATATGATAAATTAACTAATAACTTGAAAACGGTTAATAATGAATCAACTAATAATGCAGACGCACTAAACAAACAATACATTAAAAAATTCACAAAGCAGGTCGCCGATCAAGAGGAAAACCGTGCCCAAGCTGCCGAAGAGGTTTTGACCAAAGTGAATTTGGGTATCGAGGAAGAACCAAGGGAGACACAAGTAGGTGGCTACTTCAAAGGGGATGAGAGGGAGGCCTTGATTGAATTACTCAGAGAGTATGTGGATGTGTTCGCCTGGTCTTACAAAGACATGCCGGGGTTGGACGCCTCGATCGTGGAGCATAAGATCCCCTTGGATCCGGAAGTAAAACCAGTCAAGCAAAATCTCCGACGAATCAAACCCGAGTGGTCCCTGCAGGTAAAGGAGGAGATAGAAAAGTTACTTAGAGTTGGCTTTATACGGGTTATAGAATACCCCTCATGGCTCTCTAACATAGTCACTGTCACAAAAGCCAACGGGAAGGTTCGATGCTGTGTCGATTTCATAGACCTCAACAAGGCAAGTCCCAAGGACGATTTTACCCTCCCAAACATCGATATGTTGGTGGATACGACCTCTAGTTTTGAGGTAAAATCCTTTGTGGACGGATTCGCTGGATACAATCAGATTAAAATGGCCGAGGAAGATCAAGAAAAGACTGCCTTCACCACCCCATGGGGAACTTTCTGCTACACGGTGATGCCTTTTGGACTAAGAAATGCCGGGGCTACGTACCAAAGAGCGGCAACAGCACTATTCCATGAAATGATTCACAAAGAAATAGAGGTGTACGTTGACGACATGATCATACACTCTAAAGGAACTGACGGCCAGCACTTGATTGACTTGAGAAAGTTCTTCGACCGATTGAGGAAACACTCCATGAGGCTTAATCCGGCAAAATGCACCTTCGGAGTCTCCCGTGGAAAGGTTTTAGGGTACGTGGTTATCGAACGGGGTATTGAGATCGATCCGCAAAAGGTCAAAGCAATCGTAGAAATGAGACCTCCCCGCACTCAGACAGAAGTGAAGGCATTCATGGGGCGACTGCAATACATCAGCCGCTTCATCAATTAGCTCACTCCCACCTGTGAACCTATCTTCAAATTACTGAAGAAAAATGCCGAGGTTGAATGGAATGAGGAATGTCAAAAGGCCTTTGACAATATCAAAGCCTATCTTATACATCCACCGATTCTCTGCCCACCGCACAGGGAAAAGCCACTCTTGCTTTACCTGACGGTAACAGATACTTCGATAGGAGCTATGTTGGCCCAAGAGAAGAAAGAATCCAAGGTGGAAAATGCCATTTACTTTGTGAGTCGGAAGCTACAGGGAAGTGAGCTCAACTACTCCGTAATAGAAAAGACTTGCGCTGGACTGGTGTGGGTTGTGAGAAATTTGAAACACTACATGCACGCCCACCCGATACAGTTGATCTCAAAGATTGACCCCATCAAATGCTTGCTGGAAAATCCGTCCTTATCAATGAGGCTTGCCAAATGGTCTTTCTTTCTAGCCGAATACGACATTAGTTACGTGTCGAGAAAGGCAGTTAAGGGAAGGGTTATGGCCGAACACTTAGCCGATTTCCCCAGTAATGAAGAGAGGGAGCCTGAACCACAGTTCCCGGATGAAGGGATTTTTACCCTTGAGGAGGAAAACAAATGGCAATTGTTCTTTGATGGAGCCGCAAACAAAAGAGGAAACGGCATCGGTATGCTTCTGGTTGACCCCAAGGACGAGCATACGCCCATCGCCATCAAATTGAATTTTGATGTGACCAACAATGCAGCTGAGTATGAGGCATGCACAACGGGCCTGGAAGCTGCTTTAGAAAGGAATGTGAAAGAATTGGAGGTGTACGGGGACTCAGCCTTGATCATCAACAAAGTTTCGAACAAATGGAAAACGTTGGATCCGGGGCTGCAAAAGTACCACGCCCACATGGAAGAACTCATGACACAGTTAAAAAGGGTTAGCTTCCATTACTTGCCAAGGGACCAGAATCGCTTCGCCGATGCCTTAGCCACTTTGGCCTCGTTGGTAGAAATTCCGGAAGGAAAGTCGATAAAGCCTTTCAGAGTTGGGAGAAAGGAGAACTTGGCGTATTGCTGTGAAATTGAAAAGAGCTCGGAGGAAGTAGATGAACCGTGGTATACACAGATCTACCAGTTCCTCAGAGAAGGGGAGGCCTGCCTCCTAAATGAGAAAGGGGAATACAAAGATGGGATCAAAGCCAAGAGCGCGGCGGCCTTCAAACGACTCGCTTCTCACTACGTCATTCTGGGAGATATTCTGTATAAGAAGCGCCATCAGGGGTTTCTCTTAAGATGCATAAGCACAGAAAGAGAAAAAGAGCTCATGCGGGAGGTCCACAATGGGGTATGTGGCCCGCACATGAATGCCAGGGCGTTAATGCAAGTCATCCTGCGGATGGGATACTTTTGGATCACGATGGAAACCGATTGTATACAATTCGTGAAGAAATGTGACAAGTGCCAACGGTTCTCCAACCTTAATCACCTGCCGCCCCACCATTTGTATTGCATGATGACCCCTTGGCCTTTCTCCACTTGGGGCATTGACATCATCGGAAAAATCACTCCCCCAGGAAGCAACGGCCATGAATTCGTCTTGGTGGCCGTGGATTACTTCACAAAGTGGGTTGAAGCCAAGTCATACAAAGTCCTTACCTCCAAGAAGGTGGCACTATTCATCAAGGAGAACATCATGTGCCGATATGGGGTCCCAAATGAAGTCATCACAGATAATGGCTCACACTTCAAAGGAGAGTGCGACCAACTGTTGCAAGAATTCCGGGTCACTCGCCACAAGTCTTCCCCATATAGGCCCCAAACCAATGGAGCGGTAGAAGCCGCCAATAAAACACTCGAAAGGATCATTAAGAAGATGGCAACACGAGGAAGGGATTGCCCGATAAGATACACCTAGCGTTGTGGGGATACCGAACCTCGGTCAGGACCGCCACAGGGGAAACCCTATTTGCTATGACTTATGTGATGGAAGCCATGCTCCCGGCTGAACTAGAAATTCCGTCATTAACGATTCTGTTGGAAAATCAAATCCACGAAGTGGACTGGCTTCGGAGCCGGCATGATGAGTTAGCCCTTTTGGACGAACGCCGCTTAAGAGCAATGGAACACACCCGTGCCTATCAAGGGAGGATGGCACGAGCCTTCAACAAAAGAGTGAAGCCTCGAGAGATTCGGGTCGGGGATTTGGTGCTCAAAGAAAAACCCCCAGGGAGGTCTAACCCTGATGGGAAATGGGAACCCGTATGGATTGGCCCTTTTGTGGTATGAGAGATATTCTCAGGAGGTGCAATGAGACTTGCAGATTTGGATGGGAATCCCTTCGTGCACCCGGTCAATGGTGATAAGCTTCGCCGATATTATGTTTAAAAAAAAAAAAAACAAGGTTTGCATCAAAAATTGTTGGAAAAGAACTACGATGACCTGAGCCCTTTAGTCTTACTTGTAAAAGGGGAACGTAGGCAGCCAACTATTGGTCCGGTCTAAAAAATAAATAAAAATTCAAATTTTGTTTCTCCAAAGGAACTCATTCGATAACCACTTTCATTACGGTTAAAACACTTCTTTGATGAGTTCAAGCACGGTCTACTCTTGACCTCGGGCAACAGGCTAAAAGACTAATAAAATATTTAAGAAAACTAATGTGTCTGCAATGACAGTGAGTGGATACTTAGGACTGTAAGGCCATCATTGACCTTCACCCCTCCATTTCTTCTTTTGACTCCTCCGAGTATTTTTCTTTTCACATCGAAAAGCTCGATCTCGTCCTGTAGATACCCCGGGGGAGCCCATGGCTTGGCTAGAGCGCGTGAGTTATCCTAGGATGTCTAACTTGTTTTTAGAGTCGCCACCTATGTTTTGAGGAACATAAGAAAAACCTATTGATAATAGCCTAAGTTTGATTACGAAAACAGAGATTCATTGTTTTAAGGTTCGGGGGTTAGATTACGAGATGGGAAGTACCGAAACACCCATCTCGCCCAACTAAAGTTGGTCTTGCTTGATCAAAATCTACATGAATGATAAACGTTCTTCTTCTTCTTCTTTAAATCATAAAAAGGGGTTTTAAAATAGAGTTTGGAATGTAGGAGATAACTCTTTAACCGACCTCAATGAGATGAGGTGATCATTAGAGTCATGTCCCAAAATGATTTGGGTGATTGCACTTTGATAAAACAAAAAGAAAGAGAAAAGAGATGAAGTTAAGAAGAGGAAAGAAATAACTTTACCTAGACTTCAAGAGACTTCAAACACTTCTTGATGAATTCTTTGGGAGAAATCCTTTGGAAATGCTTTGTAAGTGTGAAATTTTAGTGTCTTATTGAGAATGTAAGATTGAGAGCTCAAAGTCCGAGGTCCAAGGTCCCTTGAAAATGGAGGTAAAGGGGGTTTTTATAGGTGAAAGAGAGATGTTTTGGTGCCAAAACTCAGTCACCAAGAAATCTTTCCCGGGCAAAATCCTGTAAATTGAGCAAGGGAGAGAATCCTGGCCAGAAATCTGTAACCGACGCCCAGAGGCGCGCGCTTCCTGCTTTGGGGGCGGGGCGCGCGCGCGTCTGGATCCTCCTGTCGGAGGCGCGCGACTCAGAGTAGGCGATTTTGACATAATGGACTAGAAAGTCAGCCCTGTTATTCAGTTTAGTCCCTGGACTTAACGAAGTCAGTCAGGAACTTAACAGAAGTGGCAGAAACTAACGAGAAACACTTAAAATGGGGAGAAACACAAGATCAAATGTGCAAGGCGGGGTGTCTACAGAGCCCTCGGCGATGTGGATTGCAAAGCAAGACGCGTCGACGAAAGTTAAAAACACCCGCCGAGGACATCACCAAGAAAAAGCAAAGACTCGATGAAAGCAGGAATTTGAAATTGCGAGAGATAGTGGTGCGCTCCCTGTGTGAGCGGCTTTTGTTGATAGAGGGGGTGGCATGATCCGTTAGGTGAACTTGCCGGCTGAATATGTTGAATGAGGCCGTTAGTGAACCTTTGAACGAGGCCGTTAGTGAACCTTTGAGGAGTCCGTTAGTGAACCTGTGAAGAGGCCGTTAGTGAACCTTTAAGGACGAATCCGTTAGTGAAATACGTTGATGAGGCCGTTAGTGAACCCTTGAATGAGGTCGTTAGTGAACCTTTGTAGAGGCCGTTGGTGAACCTTTGGAGAGGCCGTTAGTGAACCTGTGAAGAGGCCGTTAGTGAACCTTTGAGGACGAATCCGTTAGTGAAATCCGTTGATGAGGCCGTTAGTGAACCCTTGAATGAGGTCGTTAGTGAACCTTTGTAGAGGCCGTTGGTGAACCTTTGGAGAGGCCGTTAGTGAACCTGTGAAGAGGCCGTTAGTGAACCTTTGAGGACGAATCCGTTAGTGAAATCCGTTGATGAGGCCGTTAGTGAACCCTTGAATGAGGTCGTTAGTGAACCTTTGTAGAGGCCGTTGGTGAACCTTTGGAGAGGCTGTTAGTAAACCTTTGTGGACGAATCCGTTAGTGAAATCCGTTGATGAGGCCGTTAGTGAACCCTTGTTGACGAATCCGTTAGTGAAATTCGTTGATGAAATATTGCTTTGAAGTCGCGTGCCACTTGGAGTCACACTTGACTTTTGACTTGTGGGGTGCGGGTACAGTTGACCGCGACCAGAAGAATGTTCCTGCTGGGGATGAAATGTTGAGATTGACTCTTGAGGGGGGTATGGCACCCGTGACAGAACTTAGGGAGTTCGGAATCCGTGGGGGAAACATTGATGCTGTGCATGGATTCTTGCATGGGAGACTGCTTCTGAACCTGCCTGATGATGGGAAGAGCGCGCGTCGGGACATCGTTGTGGGATGCGCGCGCCTCGGATGAGTATGTCGGGGGGCGCGCGCCTGGCGCATAAGTTCAGCATATTTAAACAGACGGTTCACTGTTTTCGGCGAGTTTTCAAAATTTTGAAGAACCCTCCAAATTCCAAACCAAATTTTCGCGGATAAATCACCCCAAAACACTTTCTTGCTGCTCTAGGATCAATTTCGTCACAGAAACGATGTCGGATCTTCAACAATCTCCTCCGTTCGAGATGCCACAGGGCGAGGAGCTCGAAATTGGGGTTGAAGCTATGGACCCGAGCTTGCTTACCTTCCGGCCTCATACCCACATTTATCATTTCGTGACTTCGGGTTTGGTAAGAATGCCTCACCTTTCTTGTCGATTTCGGATTTCATGAAGTTCCGTTTTTTTACCCTAAATATTGTTGCAGCAGCTTTATTGATCATTCCTTGCATGTTGTTTGTTGCTGCTGATTTGTTGTAAGAAACATGTTGGGGCGCCCATTTTCATGTTCACACACTTGCTTGTACATTGTCCTGCCATTGAAATCTCTGTGTCGAATTCATCCGTTTTCTAGCAGTCATGCTGATGAAATTTTCGTTGTTCCTTCTTTCCTTTCAGGAGTGGACCCGTCTGACAGAGATTCGTGGTGGGGCTCATGGGCCCATCTCTATATGGAAGAGGTTGCCTGAGAATGTTCGGGCCCGAGTTACAGGGACTCATTTTGGTCTTTTTGTCACCAGCCTCCCAGCTTTGAAGAATGACCCCGATGTGGTCCAGGTATTAAGGGAAAGATGGTGGGACACCACCCATACCTTCCATTTACCCATGGGCGAGGTGACTATGACGCCTACCGATTTCACAGCTTTGACGGGCTTGCCGTTCATAGAGATGCCTGTCCCTTATGGTTTGAGAGGGGCTGTTCGGACTCCGGACGAGTTACTGGCTTTGGTTGACTGCCGGTTCGAGGTCAAGAATTCTCGAGTGACATGGGGACGAATCCGGGCCTATTTCGCAATCTTAATGGCTGAGGCTCAAGGTGTTACTGCTGATCGGGTCGATGCCGTAGCCCGTTGCTTTATTTGGTACCTGTTATCCCATACTCCGTTTGCCAACGGGGGATCTTCGGCCTCTTTAGCTCTGCTCGACTTGTTAGTGGATCTGGACCAGATCGGCCAGTATAACTGGGGCGCAGCGGGCTTAGCTTCTTGTTATCACGGCATGGATTTGACCAGCCGCTCGACCACCAGCTCGGTTACGGGCTTCAGCTTGCTGTGGGAGGTATACCACTTACTGTCCCTTTTATATTCTCCTTGCCTTGGTCATAACTGCCTTTTTCGTTGACTGTCATTAACTTTGCTTCTGCCTCTTGTCTACAGCTCTGGGCCTTTGCTATCCTGAATCTGAGGGATTTCAAGATTGCTAAGGAAGGCCAGCCCCAGTATCTGGAATCCGCACGGTGGGCGTACAAGGAGAAGAATGTGAAGACTGGTACGAACCCCATTAGTCTTACTTCGGCCCGACGGCACTTGGACAGCTTGAGGCCTGAACCTGTTGCCTTCTCTTTGTATCTGTGGAGATCAGTTCAGCACTGGTTTGAGCATACTCTTATTCCTACCCGTTCTCAGATTTTGATGAGTTCGGGTGAGTGCATGGCTCTGTATTTGGGAGACAGAGTGTTCTGGCAGCATGGTACCCAGGTGACAGACTTTTACACCCCCTTCGTCCTGCAGTTCCAGACGTTCCTCCTTTCTGCCCTCGTAATTGGAGGTCACTTTCAGAGGCTGATCGCGCGGTATACATGGCAGGGATTGATGCCGTCCCTCACATTCACTTGGATCAGGATTATGGCCTCTTCAGGGAGAACAACTTGATGCAAGGCTTCATGTTTGCTGATCCAAGGAGATCACCGGTTGCTCCTACGACCTCCGCTCGGTTTTATACTACCGGTGCCGGGTATTGCTTTGATCCTCCTATGCCTCCTCCCTACTACACTTATTCAAACTTCGGGGTCTTTGAGGAGCAGAGGGAGATTGTTCCCGAGGACATGTCACCGGAGAGAGAGCCTCCTGTTCAGGCTGCTGTGGTATGTTTTTCTGACCATCTTTGCATTTCTCAGTTCCAGTCTTGTTTTTCTGTCCTTTGTATTGATGCAACTTCCTTTTTCTGTTCTCTGTTGCAACAGGTACATGTAGCTGCTTATAGGCACTTGGGCAGACAGAACAAAGGGATGAGGAGGAGGCTCCGTCAGCTGGAGGATAGGGTGCTAGAGCTGTGCAGGGATATTGCTGCCATGACTAGAGATGCTGCTGGTGCTGTCTCTGGTGCTGCGAGAGGAGCTGCCCGAGGTGCTCGGGGCATGGGACGAGGCTGCAGGGATGCTGCACTGGACATTGATGAGGCTGTCTCTTCGGCGAGGCAGTCACTGAGCAGGAGTCTGAGCCGCGGAGGTAGCCATAGTAGGAGTGGAGCCAGCCAGAGCAGAGGTGGTGCGAGTTCGTCTCGGCAGGTGCAGAAGAGGAGCCAGCATGAGATCAGAGTTGAGGAGTCTGAGTCTGAGGATGATGATGATGATGATGATGAGGATGACGATGATGATGAGGAGACCAAGAGCGGCAGCAGGGGGTGAGCACAATGCTGGTGATGATGTGCCCGAGCTGTTGTGGCTGAGAGGATGAGGGATTGAAACACCTTTACTTTTGCCTGTAATAACATTTAACATGTATTTACAATCCTAGTTATCTTACTACTCATTTTATGTTTTATTAGCGACTCGATCTTAGATGTCGACCTTTACAAATAAATGTGTGCCCAAAGAATGCTTGTTGTTGATGCTTGAACTCCTTTTCGCTGCTGGGATTTGATTTTGCTGCAGGTTGGATATGTTGAAGTGCTTAGGTTCTGTTCTGAACTGATAAGGGCTATTTCTGTCTGAACTGGTGTCAAAGGCGCGCGCGTTGGGCCTTGCTTGTGGGAGGCGCGCGCGTTGTGAAGCCTTGGTCGGAGGCGCGCGCTTCTGGCCTGCTGAATTACAACCCCTTTCTTTTTCTGATCGTAATGTTCCAACAGCTATAATTTTGAACCATTTTCGACCAGAATGGTCACACAGCATTCTTCTGTAAACACTTTCTCCTCCTAAACCACAAAATTCTTGTCATAATGGCCCCAATGACTTTCTCTTTTGAAGTCAAGATTTCCGTCCCTGAGGGTGAGAAGTCCGTTTCAATGGTGAACGCCGTTCCAGCTGTGGGGTCCGTCTCGATGGTGGAGAAGCGTCCGAGCGTTTTTGATCGTTTGGGAAGGCCCAATGACGATGTTGTTGATCCCGTGAGACCGGTGGTTCATGTGCGGGACTATAGACCCCATCATTTTCCCAAGAAGAAGAAAGGTAAGGGAAATTCCTCCCATGTGTGGAAGCGTCCCATGGTTGTCCCCGCTAAGGCTCCGCTTGATAAGGGCAAAGGGAAAGCCGTTGATGAAGCTCCGTCCCGTCCTAGCGTTTTCTCCCGTCTTGGCGGTCCCAAGAATGTTCCGTCCCCATCCAAGAAGACTAAAGGGCATAACAAGAAGCAATGGGTTCCCAAACCTAAGAAAGATTAGATTTTTCTTTGTACCCCAAGAGATTGCAATTAAATTAGACCACTTTGTTTAGGATTTAATGTTTTGATGTCTTTTGTTGCTCAATAAATCCGTTGTAATGGATTGAATAATTCATTGAATGAATAAAAATTGCATCTTGTTATTTGAATTGAATTGGGTATTTTTGATATGTTTTAGACCGCACCCGAAGGTTGCCTACGTTCCTCCAGTTGGGAGGCTCAGGTCTCCGTAGTTCAAACAAACGAAGACCATTTTTTTTTTGTGTGCACCCTATTTTTTGCCTAGACCGCCCTTTCGGGTTTTCAATCTAGCGGGCTTCTTTTTTGCACGTGCTCTAATTTTTGCCTAGGCCGCCCTTGCGGGTTTTCAACCTAGCGAGCGATTTTTTTTTTTTTTTTTTTATGGTCTTTGTTTATTAAGCATAGAACCTCTTGAGCTTGTCGAGGTTGACCTCCTTTGGCAGCTGGTCACCATCTAAATCCATGAGTCGGACTGCACCGCCGCTTAGTATCTTTTTGACCACGTACGGACCGATCCATCGGGGTCCCCATTTCCCCAGGGGATTCATGGCATTAGGAGGATGTTGTCTTAAGACCAAATCTCCCACATTGATGTTTCGAGGCTTCACCTTTTTGTTGAAAGCTCTTGCCATCCTTTGCTGATACGCCCTTGTGCGTTCGAGTGCTCTTAGCCTTTTCTCGTCGAGTAAGGCTAGCTGTTCATATCGACTTTGCATCCAATTGACCTCGTTGACTTGATTCTCGAGGAGGACCCGTAGAGATGGGACTTCAAGTTCGATTGGGAGTACGGCTTCAGAACCATAGACTAATGCATAAGGAGTTTCTCCTATTGCTGACCGTATTGATGTGCGGTAGCCCCACAATGCTAATGGTAGCTTCTCGGGCCAATCCCTTCCTGTTGAGGCCATTTTCTTGACGATGGTCTCGATGGTTTTATTTGCTGTTTCAACCGCGCCATTTGCTTGGGGACGGTAAGGAGATGACTTGTGCTTGGTGATCTTGTATTCTACCAAAAGTGCATCCATTTCCTTCTCAAAGTGAGAGCCATTGTCGGAAATGATTTCGTGAGGCACGCCGTATCGGCACATGATATTAATATTTACAAATTCGGCCACTTTCTTGGCGTTGAGGGTCCGATAGGCTTGTGCTTCGACCCACTTTGTGAAGTAGTCGACGACCACTAGGACGAATGACTTCCCATTGCTTCCGGCAGGATGGACTTTACCGATGATGTCTATCCCCCAACAAGAGAAAGGCCAAGGTGTGACCATGTTGTAAAGTTGCGAGGGTGGAGCATGTTGCAGATTAGCATGGAATTGGCACTTGGCACACCTTTTGACTTTCTCGATACAGTCTCGTTCCATAGTGCTCCAATAGTAACCAATGCGGAGTATCTTCTTGACTAGCATAAACCCATTCATGTGGGGTCCACACTTTCCTTCGTGCACTTCACACATTATCTCTTGAGCTTCGGCCTCATTGGCGAATAAGAGATTGATCCCGTCGTGGTGCCTTTTGTAGACTCGGTCTCCAATCAGTACTTACCGAGAGGCTAGCCTTTGCAGAGCCGCTTGAGACTTCTTATTGCTATTCTCGGGATAAGTGCCATCTTTGAGGAAATTCATGATATCCGAATACCACGGAGAGTTTGTTTGAACCTCGTTGATCTCGATACTCATGCAGTACGCCGGACTGTTCCTTCGGGCAATTTTGAAAGGCTTCACGATTTTCCCTTTGGGCATTTCGACTAATGAAGCTATGGTGGCCAGTGCATTGGCGAAGCGATTTTTATCCCTTGGCAGGTAGTTGAAAGTGATTTCTTGGAATTGTTCAACCAATTCTTCAAGGTGCTGACCATACTGTTGGAGGGTCGGGTCTTAGATTCACCATTTACCCGATTGCTGATTGATAAGGAGCAAAGAGTAGACGAAGACTTCTAGTTCCGTGACGTTTCTTTCGAGAGCTGCTTCGAGCCCTGCTATGCATGCTTCGTACTCGGCAATGTTGTTGGTAGCTTCGAATTCCAGACGGATGGCAATGGGAGTGTAGATGTCTTTTGGATCGACAAGCAATACTCCTATACCAAAATCGTGTTTATTGGCGGCGCCATCGAAAAAAAGTTGCCACTTATTTTCCTCGGTTGTAGTACAAATTAAATGCTCGTCGGGGAACTGTACGTCTTCCCCCTTCACTTCGTCACACGGGAATTCGGCAAGCTGGTCACTGAACACTTTCCCCCTGACGGATTTTAGTGTGACGTAAGTGATATCATAGCCGACGAGCATGAAGTACCATTTGGCTATTCTTGTTGACATGAAAGGCTTCTCAATGATTGCCTTGATTTTGGAGGGATCTACTTCAATTCCCCTTTCAGTGACCATATAACCAAGGACTTTGCCTCGGATAACCCCGAACGTGCACTTTGCAGGGTTGAGCCTCATCTTGTGTTGACGAAGCCTTTCGAAGAACTTGCGGAGATCGATTAAATGTTGACCATCGGTCCCTTTGGAGTGAATGATCATGTCGTCCATATAGACCTTGATTTATTTGTGAATCATATCGTGGAACAAGTCTGTCACGGCTCTTTGGTAGGAAGCCCCAGCGTTTCTTAACCCAAATGGCATGACTGTGTAGCAAAAGGAACCCCATGGTGTTGTGAAGGCTGTCTTATGTTGATCTTCCTCGGCCATGAGAATCTGATTGTACCCAGCGAACCCATCCACGAATGAGCGAACCTCGTAGGCAGCAGTGGAGTCGACCAGCATGTCGATGTTAGGGAGTGGAAAATCGTCTTTCGGGGAAGCTTTGTTCAAATCCCGGAAGTCCACACAAACTCGAACCTTGCCGTTTGCCTTTCTGACTGTCACGATATTGGCTAACCATGTCGGATACTCGATAACCTTTGTTGGTCCCAGAAGGGCAACAAGGGTATGAAAATTGCTGGGGGGGGTGAATAGCGATTTAAAATTATTTTCAAACCCTTTTTCAAAGCAATGGCAAATGCGCACGACTCTTAAATTGGCTAAGTATAGCGCAGCAAGAGTGTGAAATGCACAGCGGAAGTCTTAAAGCAGTCACTTATGCGCAGGGAGTATGCGCAGAAGTGTAAATACGCACGGACTAAGTTTTAGCTTAAAGATAGGCGCAAGATGGAACTAAGGCAAAAAGCTCACAAACACAATTATGTAAGCAATACAATCTACAAAGATTAAACAAAACAATATATGAGTATAGCTTAAAATGTAGAATGAAAAGCACAAACAATAGACACACTATTTGGAGAGGTTCGATCGGGAAAAGATCTACGTCCTCTACCAAGATGGTTAGTCTTGGATTTCTAATGGAGATCTTATTATGAGAGAGTTACAGATTACAACGATTTAGAACAAACTATCTCAAAGATCTATAATCTATGAATGAACAAAATCCTAGACAATAACCAGTGTTTCTCTAGAAGTATGATCGATAAGATCGGAACTTCAAGAGGTGAGTGTGTGTATCAGAAATCTGGGCTCTTTGAATCTATAAGATGGAGAGCACAAGATTCTGGTGTTATTAAGGCTTTATAGGATCTGGGCTTGGATTGAGTATGAAGGTGAGAAGGTTGTTCTTGAGAATTCTGGAAATGCAATCTTTAAATCTTCAAACTTTCTCTTTGGAAGCAATTCTTTAGCAATTCACAAGCAACTTGGAAAATGAGGATGAGCTTGCTATTTATAGCTGAGCTCCAAGAAATAGCCGTTGGGGAGCAGAGCAAGGACGATGTGCTGTCACAATGTGATTGGTGCGCACGTGTCCTTTATAGCCGTTGGAGACAGCAAGTTGACAGATTTCAAACTTCTTCTAGAAGGATGACATCTGTCTTTATATTTGAAATTCAAACTAGAGGCGCGTCTCCATCTACGTGTATGCTGAGTGTATTTGATTTGTCGTTTGTCCACATCAGCATTTTGGCTCATTCGAAAGCGTAGCTTGAGATGACGCTTTCCAAGTTATACAAAGGTAGGTCAAGAGATGAAAGAATAAACCAAGGCAGGTCTTTCGTGCGCATGATGCTCATGCGCATAGGATGCACAGAAGGTGATGCGCTGCGCATGGAAGGATGCGCACCAAAATTGGCTTTTTGCTCTTTTGACCTTGAATCCAAAGCTTCAGCCCTAACCTCTAAGCCTAGTCTATAAAGAGGACTTAGCTAAAAATTGAAGTTATAAAAACTTCTTACATAGGGTCCTAAAGTCCTTAAAATACACTTAGGTGATGGTATCAATCAATTCTAACAAAGTAGGAGGGTTAAGTGATAAGCATACCCAATAATCTCCCCCTAAATGATTGATGCCATTACCTACTATAACAAAGGCAATTCATTGTACTTGATAATAACATGTCCATAAGAATAGAAAATGATAAATCATGTCTCAAGTCAATGTACACACTAGCCAATGCTATAGATTTCTAGTCTATCCATAAGAAATTAACATACAATATAGGAAAGACAGAAATATCACTCAGAGCATACAAATGATATGAGTTTAAGTTTAGTATGCGTTTAAACTCAGTGTTTAAACATCATGCAATTAAATATGAGCTGATAAGGATATGCGCATGAAGTTTATAAGATATGCAATGTTCCACAAACGAACAGTTTGAATTGAACAAGGTTTTGTGAAAGTGCAATGATGCTTTCTTCTCATTAAAACTTGAAAGGTAAGAGTTACAGAGTACAAGTTTTACAATGGAAGAAAAAATCAAAAGCAAAAAAAAAACTTTGCGCATCAAAAACTTACAATTGCGCAGCAAAACAAAAAGATAACAAAGTCTAGTCTATATGAATTCGCTGCAGTGCTTCGCGCATCTCATTCTGTAAGCTGTTAAACTTGTTCATCAACTCAATCTTCAGTTGCTGAAACTTGGCGTTGTATTCCACCACTAGATTCACATGAGTTCTCATACCGTCGCGCATCAGCGCATTATCTCTTTGGATGTCTTCAGAAATTCTGTTAAAGCAATTTTCAAACCCCCCCCATCTGATTTCCAAAAGATTGAAGGGACGCAGCCATGGAGTCCTGAATTTCTTTCTGCGCATCAACCAAAGTCTTGGTTAGCTCAACCTGAACCATGTTCTGACTGGCTTGCATATCTAGCATAGCCTGGTTCATTCTTCCATTAAAAGTATCACTGAACTGAACTAAGCAGTCAGTCATATGAGATTTGAGCGCATCAATGGAGGAGGAGCTGGAGGCAGTAGGCGCAAAATTGTCAATAGACTTGATGACTTTAGTAGACTCAATCTGAATGATTTCTGTGATGGTTTTGGCTAAAGAAAACAAAGCTTCATTCAACCCATGCACAAAGGGAATCTTAGTGAGCGCAGTAGAGATTATGTCGAAGTCATGCTGGATATCTTGGCGCAGAAGATCAAAATCTTGAGAGGGCGCAGCACCAGAACCAGATGCATACGCAGCACCAGAACCTGAGGGAGGAGGCATAGCTTCAGAACTGGTTGCCTTTGTTACAGAACTCTCCCCCTTAATGGCACAATCAATAGCCTGAAGGAAACTGGCTTGCGCATCGAGCCGTGCAGACTGCGCATCCAGTTGCTCTTGAATCTTAGTTTGCGCAGTGACCACCTGAAAGTGCTGGGTTTGCGCAGCAAATTGATTAGCCTGGATAGTTTGGAGCATGGCCAAGATTTGACGCATGTCAGTTGATGAACTTGAGGGATCTGAGGGAGCAGTTGCTGGAGTTACAGCCAGAATAATTGGAGAAGTCTGTGATGCTCCAGTAGGTTGCACAGGAGTGACAGCAGCAGCAGGAGGCTCTGGCGCATGAACAGGAGAGTGATGCGCATGGATAGGAGAACGATGGACCTCATAATCTTCTGAGCTTGAGTCTTCGCCATCTTCAACTATAGGCGCATCCTCATAAACAGTAGGATCAGGCGCATCATGAGCAAAGCCTTCACCATCAATAAAGACTGGTGGGGCTTGCTGCGCAACATTCCTTCGCGCAACAGCAGCAAGTCTTGCTTCCCTTGCTATATCACGCGCAGATTTTTCAGAGCGCGGACGAGAATGCCTTGGAGAATCTGATTCAATATCAGATAAATCTTCCACAGTACGGTTTGAGGCACGTTTCTTGGTAGCAACCTTCTTAACCCGGCGCTTGGGAGTAGACTTCTTTGCAGAAAGTGGGACTTCATCCTCACTAGAAGTATTATTGCGCATGGGCTTTGCAGTCTCCTTTTGCTTCTCCCCCTGAGATTGAGCAGCCTTGGAAGTTCCAGTGAATTTGGAAGGGCTGATGAGAGGATCATTGAAAGCACCTTCAAATTCATCTTCTTCTTGAGGCGCAGGAGGAGTAGAGGCTCGATTAGACTTGGGAGAAGTAGGAGGCGCAGCATCAACATCAGCTTCTACTTGGACGTCTTCATCAGACTCATCCAGTAGGGTTCTTGATTTCTTTGCCTTCTTCTCCTTCTTGTTGATTTTCTTCTTAACGGGCGCAGCAGCCTTGGCTTTTCCTTTTTCTTCAGGAGCAGGAGCCTTGGTCTTCTTTGCTTTCTTAGGAGGCTCAGGGTCTGAAGTACCCTTGCGCTTCGGAGTTTGCGCAGTAGGCTCTTTAATTGTTATCCCAGGCGCAGCAGTAGATTTGCTGGCCTTCTTCTTCTTGCGCAAAGGCGCATCAGCAGCAATGCCCTTGCCTTTCTCCTTGTCGCCTACTTTGCTTGGGACCGGCTCAAAGAAGGATTCAATTTCTGATTCAGATTCAGAGGAGGAAGCTTTAAAAAGTTCACCACTGGAGACAGGAGGAGATCCTTGATCTTTAGGGTGAATGTCCTCAAAAACTTTAATGGGATCAGCAGCCCAGAACATGCAGTAATCAAAATTGTTGACTTCATGGCGAAAATTGTGGAGAAACACACGAGTATAAGTGCGCGATGAGGTCACATCAACTTTGAGAGAGGGGTCTTCATCAACTAGCTTGCGCACAGAAGGGAAACGCATGAAGATAGCAGTAAGAATTCTGCAGTGCGTTTTGTACTTGATTGGTCTCTTTGGATCTGCAGCTTTCTTCTTATATACGTGTAGGCAGCGCACTAGCTCTTCAAAGATAATCTCAGCCCAGCTTAATTTCTTCTTCTTGAAGATTGCAGCGCAGCACATCCATTGCTTGCTGATGAATGTGGACTTGTTCCCATTCTTGCAATTGATTGTATCGCCAATCAAAGTGCAGAGATGGAACATCAACTCTCCAAACTCCTTCCTATCATGGTTGTTGTATTGACCAACCAGAGTAGGAATCTTTATCAGCTTCTGCGCAACACCATCTTGCACATCCTGAGGAAGCTTCTTCTTGTTGCACGCAGGCAATCCCATAGTCTGACGAATATGCGCATAGTTGATAGTCACAGAAATCCCACGGATAGAACTTTTTAAGCAGGGCACTGTGATGTCGTCGTATAAGCGCTCGACCTCTTCTGCGTTGCTGAAGAATTCGTCAATGTAAGAAGGGAGAATGAAGGATTGTCCTTTGGTGAAGAGAGGAAGAATGCCCGACGTGTCCATGATTTCGATCATATAACGTCCAAGCGCATCGAGCTTCAAGTCCTCTACATCGAGTTCCCATCCAGGGATAAAGTAGTTTAGATTCTGCGCATGGAGAGAAGCGCATGCGCATGAGCTATATGCATAGCGCATGAACTAGACTCCATACTTAGAAAGATAAGAAATGAAAAGGGTAAAAATGTCCAAAACAAACAATTTTAAACCAAACGCCTAAAAAGGGCGCGAAACGCAAAAACACAATCAAGAATCATATCAAGGCTTGTCATATGACTATTTATCAAGAACACGAAGAACATGTATTGAATACACGAAGAACACGAAGAACATAAAAATGTCAAAGTGCTCCAAAATGCATAAAAAGCACATCAAAATGTTCGTAATGAAAAATCACACACAAACAAGTAAACCATAACAACAATATCATAAACATACAACCAAGATCTGAGAAAAACAAAAGATGAATTCGAAAAGACAAAATAAATAAATTCAAACAGAAATCCACTCAATCGATCATTGATCGTAAAACAAATTACATAAATGAAAAGCTGAGAGTAAAACGAACACACAGCATCAAATAATTTGAAAAACGAGCAACGAAACATAGAGAAATCAGAAAGGGGAAAATACAGACCTTCGAACTCAATCAATGGCGGAAAACTAAAAGATTGAGATTGAAGTTCTTACCATTTGTGGATCCTCTTGCTTCTTGGAAGATGAAGTGGATGATTTCTTGGGAGCCATGATATATATATATAGAGAGAAGATTTCAAGGAAAAGTAGAGATTGAGTGCAGAGAGAGAGAGAAAGATGTCAGAAAGAGAGGAAGGCGGTTGAGGAAAGATTTAGCAGAGAAGTGAGGAGAGAGAGAGACGGCGGAGTAGGTTTTAATCATAAAAAAAAATGCTTACGTCATGCGCGCTGACAATAAGTTGGTGAAAGTCAGGCGAGTGGGGCGCACGCGCAAGTGAGTTGCACGCGCAGATGACGTGGCCCATTGAGGAGCGCGCGTGAAAAGTCCTAGCCGCGCGCGTGTGTCAGTCATTAATGGTCAAAACGAATATTTTCCTATTCCGTCATAATCAGCACACAAAGAGCATTAAATGCGCGTCACTCAATGCCTTTGCATTAAATGAGGTGGGACGTGCGCAGAGGGCAGAAATGTAATTTCCCAAAAAAAATTTAAATAAAATGACGAGGGAAAATAATAATTACACAAGTACCCTTGCGAATTATGCTGACTCAGCAAGTCAAGGACCTAAGTGAAACTATTAAAAAGAGAACGTACCTTAGATCTAGGGGTCATGCGCATGATCAATATGCGCAGCTTTAAAGTGCGCAGAGTTTCAAGATAGAAAAACATCAACGGTTTTACCTTATGCGCATAGCTCCGTGCGCTTCTTGTGCGCAGGCGCATGGTGTATGTCTAACTTAGAATTTTATCAACAACAAAGTTATTAGTATTGACAAATCATATTGACAAAATTTAGCTGAGTTCGAGCATACCCATTTCTCCTCTAAGAAAGATGAACCTCTTAGCATCAAGTGCTTTTGTAAGAATGTCGGCGATTTGATAGTCGGTTCCCACGTGTTCTAGATGTATATTCCCTTTTTCCACGTGGTCTTTGAGGAAGTGATATTTAATGTCGATGTGTTTGGTTTTCGAGTGCATGACAGGATTTTCAGAAACAGCAATTGTTGTCGCAATAAATGGGACAATTTTCTTCTTTGATGTCATAGTCCACTAATTGCTGCTTCATCCACAGAATTTGACAGCAACAGCTTCCAGCAGCGATATATTCTGCTTCAGTTGTAGAGACAGAAACTGCCGCTTGCTTCTTACTTGCCCATGACACAAGTCGATATCCGAGGAAATGACAGGTGCCACTAGTGCTTTTCCTATCAATTGTGCACGCTGCATAATCCGCATCTGAATAACCTACAAGTTTAAAGTTCGAATCTTTGGTGTACCAAAGTCCAAGGTTAACAGTGCCAGAGAGATATCTTATAATACGTTTCACAGCAATTAAGTGTGCTTCTCTAGGGTCGGATTGATAACGAGCACAAACACAAACACTAAACATAATATCAGGCCTACTAGCAGTAAGGTAAAGGAGTGAGCCAATCATACCTCGATAGAGCGTTTGATCAACACGTTTACCTTTTAAATCTTTGTCGAGTTTGTTGCCGGTGGCCATTGGAGTATCGTATGCTTTAGCGTTCTCAAGTCCAAACTTCTTGATTAAGTCCTTTGTGTATTTGGCTTGATTGATAAAGATGCCTTCACTCATTTTCTTGATTTGAAGCCCGAGGAAGAATGTGAGTTCTCCCATCATGCTCATTTCAAACTTGCTCTTCATTAGTTTCTCAAAACGGTTGCACAACAATTCATTAGTAGAACCAAATATAATATCATCAACATAAATTTGAACAAGTAATTTATGACCATTATGTTTGGTAATGAAAAGAGTTGTATCGATTTTACCGCGAGTGAAGCCTTTTTCGATGAGAAACTTTGATAGTGTATCATACCATGCTCTTGGTGCTTGTTTGAGTCCATACAAAGCTTTCTGGAGTTTGTACACATGATTTGGAAATTGTGAATCTTCAAACCCCGGTGGTTGAGCAACATAGACTTGTTCTTGAAGTTCACCATTTAGAAACGCGCTCTTCACGTCCATTTGATATAACTTGAAGTTCTTGTGAGAGGCGTAAGCTAGAAATAATCTGATAGCTTCAAGTCTTGCTACGGGCGCAAAAGTTTCATCGTAGTCAATTCCTTCTTCTTGCCTATAGCCTTGTGCAACCAATCTTGCTTTGTTTCTCGTGATGGTTCCATTCTCATCCATCTTGTTCCTGAACACCCATTTCGTACCAATCACTCTATGATCATTTGGTCTTGGAACTAGAGTCCAGACCTTACATCGTTCAAATTGATTGAGTTCTTCTTGCATTGCAACAACCCAATTAGGATCTTGGAGCGCTTCATCAGCCTTCTTCGGTTCAATTTGAGAGATAAAAGCAGTGTAAGCATCAAAGTTTGTAGCTCTCCTTGTACGAACACCAACTTGAAGATCACCAATGATATTAGAAATTGGGTGACCTCTAACTTCACGAATTTCAGGAGGTAAGTTAGGTTGAGTCGTAGTAACTTGAAGGTCTTCAATTGGTACATCTTCACCAGATTCAAAGTCATTGAAATTTGGGGGTTGAACTGGCTCAGAATTGAAATTTGGGTTTACACCAGATGCAGCAGTAGAAATAGGCGCGTGAGAGGAATCATAAGGCGCATCATTTGAGTGAGGCGCAATAGAGGATTCACCAGGCGCATTATACATTGAATTAGGCGCATTTGATGTAGATAGATTTCCTTGTGTTGATAGATTCTGATCTTGAGTGGGCGCAACATAAATAGGAGCACCTGTATCATTTAGCTCAATAGAATCATCAGCAACATTTGGAGCCAAATGTGGCTCAAGGAGAGAATGTTCATCAAATGTAACATGTACAGATTCAACTATTACTAATGTAGTTCTATTAAAAACACGAAAAGCTTTAGAGTGTTTGGCATACCCAACAAAAATACATTCGTCGGCTTTGGCATCGAATTTACCTCTATGTTCATTTCTGTTGTAGAGGATATAACATTTGCAACCAAAGATCTTGAAGAATGCAATGTTGGGAGTTCTACCACGCCAAAGTTCATATGGAGTCTTGTTGTGACGTTTGTTGATGAGGGAGCGATTTTGAGTAAAACATGCAGTGTTGATAGCTTCTTCCCAAAAGTACTTAGGCAATTTCGCTTCGGCTATCATCGTCTTTCCTGCTTCAATCAACGTCCTATTCTTTCTTTCCACAACACCATTTTGTTGTGGAACTCCAGCAGTTGAGAAGTTGTGATCTATCCCATGATCGTCGCAATATCGAGCAACACCGTTGTTCTTGAATTCTGTTCCATTATCGGATCGAACACTAACAATGTCATCTTCTTTTTGGGTTTGGAGCAGTCTGAATAGAGTGGTGAGAATGTCGTAACAATCATCTTTTGAGATCATCATTTCCACCCATGTATATCTTGAGAAATCGTCCACCACAACTAAAGTATATTTATTTCTTTTGATGCTTGCAGTGGTAACTGGTCCAAATAGATCAATGTGCAGCAGTTGGAAACATTTTGAAGTTGAGGGATTTGTCTTGCTGGAGAAAGACTGCTTTGATTGTTTGCCTAGTTGACAAGCTGCGCATTTGTTGTCATGATGATCAGCAACTTTGGGGAGTCCTTTGACAAGATTGTCCCTGCTGAGTTTTGATAGACATTTGAAGTTCAAGTGACTCATGCGCTTGTGCCATAGCCAACTATTCTCGCTTACACTTTTAGCTACAAAACAAAGATTAGTACTAGAGTTCATACTATGGAAATCAATAATGTAAATATTTGTCTTACGATAACCCGTGAGTAAGATAGCCCCAGTTTTGCCATTCTTGATAAGACATTGCGTTGAAGAGAAATGACATTCTAATCCTTTGTCGCAGAATTGAGATATGGATAATAAGTTGTGCTTGAGTCATTCGACGAGAGAGACTCTTTCAATGCACACTTTGTTTTTCTTGAGCTTTCCATATGCTACAACTTGACCCTTGTTATTATCACCAAATGTAACTGAGGGACCTCTTTATTCATGGACATCTTCTAATAAGGATTCATCTCCAGTCATGTGTCTTGAACACCCACTATCGAGAATCCATTCATAATTTCTAACTTTTGAAGATCCAGCCATGAAACAAAGAACCTGAAATATAGACATTTAAGCAGGTCCCCTTTATTCCTTTTGGGTCCTAGGGTTAGCAACTTTTGACAACCCACTCTTGCTTGACCTTAGGATTTTTACGTCCTTTGGCATTGGGAGTGAATCGCAAAAGGCATTCCACGGCCTTGTGTCCTGAACAATCACAAATGGAACAATGATGAAAGCCACCAATCACATGAATTTTCACAAACTCTTTACTTTTCTTGGGGATGGCATTCTTCTTAGGATTTTTACGTCCTTTGGAGCGCTTTTTCTCGGAGGGCGCATAGGGCTAGGAGGCGCACGGCGATGAGGCCCGTGGCTCTTAGGCGCATAATGAGCACTCGGAGAAGGAGCGCGCCTATTTTCAAGAATGATTTTGCTAGGAGATGGTTCATCTGTAGCTATATCTTTCCCATTAGCTTTCCCAAATTGCTTCGTTGGGTAGACATAATGGAATGTTTGTCTCTTGACTTTTTCCTGTCCTTTACCCATTGAATTAGAATGTTTTTCCTTGGGAATTTCAAAAGTTTGTTGGTT
The DNA here is from genome assembly GCA_026119855.1 of Campanula takesimana. Lineage (NCBI taxonomy): Eukaryota > Viridiplantae > Streptophyta > Magnoliopsida > Asterales > Campanulaceae > Campanula > Campanula takesimana. The sequence continues at coordinate 611,788 of JAOWBW010000608.1, read as the reverse complement.
GGTAAATTCACTCTCTCTTTCAGCACAGACATCACATTTAAAGTTGTCACTAGTTGATGAGAATCCCAAGCCACTTTTATCACCACTGACTTTTTGGGACTCAAATATATTCTCCATAGTGACACGAGAATTGGACCACTCATTTGTAATCTTTTTAAGATCAGTAATTTGAGCAACCAATTCATCGTTTTGAACTTTAAGAAGTGAGTTCTGTTCTGTTAGAAAAGAGTTTTTAACAGTAAGAGGAGTCATGCTCTTTATCTGCTCCTTAAGGATGGTGAGTTCAGATTTAAGTAGAGATTTCTCGGTCTTAAGCTGGGAAATTTCATCACATGATAGTGCTAAAGCTTCCTTCATACTATCAAATCTAGTGATTACCTTTTCAGCCTTTTTGAACAATTTTTCTTGTTCAGCAATCACTTCATCATCATTGATTTTGGAGATTGGAGCAGTTGGTTCAACTTGAGGTCTAATGTAAGCTCCTTTTCTCAACTTGTTCCTTGCACTTAGATTGCATCGTGAGAATAACAATCCACCATCGCTTTGAGCCGGAGTGAGAAATCCTTGTTCCACGAGCTCGCTGATGGTTGGTCCTTTCTTCCTTTTCTCTTCTTGAAAACCTGCAGATTTCTTGATAGGTTTATTCAATACATTCATATCAGGAACATCCTTGGAGAAGTCATCATCAGAATCACAAGTATCAACTTCATCATCATTTGCCACCAAACAAACGAGTCCATCATCGGAATCTTCATCGCTCTCATCTGAGTCTGTTTTAATCCAAGTGTTCTGCTCATTTGCTGGTGCTGCTTCTTCCGCAACCATTCCCTTGTGATGAGTGAATTTGGGAGTGAACTTGGGAGTATGGCTGCTCTTCTTCTGCATATATTCAAATTTTGGAGTTGGGCAGCTTGAAGCAAAGTGTCTTGGTTTCCTGCAATTAAAGCAAACAGGATCTTCTTTTCTTTTAGAATCACTACTCCTCGTGAATTTTGGAGGAGCTCTGCTGGAAGATCCTTGAAATTTGTTGTTTGAACTGGGTCTTGAGAATTTTCTGAACTTTTGAAATTTCTTCACAAATAAAGCGAAGTCTTCATCATCCATGTCCAATAGCTCAGAAGTAGAAATTTTGGGATCTGCGCTTTTCTCAACTTGAACTTGAGTTTGTGCAGGTGCTTCTTCTCTTTGCGCCACCATTGCAATGGACTTGGATTTTCCTTCAGTTTCACTTATACGCTGAAGCTTGAGTTCATAGACTTTGAGATTTGCATAAAGATTTCTAAGTGTCCATACATCCAAAGTTCCAGCGTCTTCTAGGACGCTTGATTTATGTAGGTATCTTGATCCAAAAGCTTGAAGAAAATTGACATTTAAATCTTTGTTCGAAAACTTCATGCCAAGTGAAATACATAGATTGATAATTTCACAAAAGCGTTCATAAGTTTGTCTTAAGGTTTCACCGGGAAGTTGAGACAAATTGTTGAATCTCTTTTGTACTTCATATTTCTTGTTTTCCTTGCACACGGTGTTTCCTTCTATATGTTCTTCAATAGCATCCCATAACTCATTGGCGGTAGCACAATGCATGACTTGTTGTTTCATAGCCGTGCTTAGAGTGCTTAGAAGAATGTTTCTTGCTTTACCATCATTTGCAACTCTCTTTTGTTTCTTCCTCAGTCCATTCTTCCTTTGGTTTCTTGACAGTTGGTTGAACAACATTTGTACGTGGATTTGGATTCGCTTTCATAGGAATGTAAGGTCCATAAACCACGGTGTCATGAAGTCTTTCATCGATTGAGTTGAGATGAGTTAAGATGCTGAATTTCCATACGTCAAAATGATCTTCATCAAAGACCGGAACGTGAGTGTAGTTTGCAGTTGGCATAGGTTTTGAGTTTGCCATATCGAATCGGCACCCAAGCTGTTAAGCTTGAAAAACAGAAATATTTTATAAAGGTGTTTGCTCTGATACCACTTGTTGGTCCCAGAAGGGCAACAAGGGTATGAAAATTGCTAGAGGGGGGGGGGTGAATAGCGATTTAAAATTATTTTCAAACCCTTTTTCAAAGCAATGGCAAATGCGCACGACTCTTAAATTGGCTAAGTATAGCGCGCAACAAGAGTGTGAAATGCACAGCGGAAGTCTTAAAGCAGTCACTTATGCGCAGGGAGTATGCGCAGAAGTGTAAATACGCACGCACTAAGTTTTAGCTTAAAGATAGGCGCAAGATGGAACTAAGGAAAAAAGCTCACAAACACAATTCTGTCAAAGCAATACAATCTAAAAAGATCAAACAAAACAATATATGAGTATAGCTTAAAATGTAGAATGAAAAGCACAAACAATAGACACACTATTTGGAGAGGTTCGATCGGGAAAAGATCTACGTCCTCTACCAAGATGGTTAGTCTTGGATTTCTAATGGAGATCTTAATATGAGAGAGTTACAGATTACAACGATTTAGAACAAACTATCTCAAAGATCTATAATCTATGAATGAACAAAATCCTAGACAATAACCAGTGTTTCTCTAGAAGTATGATCGATAAGATCGGAACTTCAAGAGGTGAGTGTGTGTATCAGAAATCTGGGCTCTTTGAATCTATAAGATAGAGAGCACAAGATTCTGGTGTTATTAAGGCTTTATAGGATCTGGGCTTGGATTGAGTATGAAGGTGAGAAGGTTGTTCTTGAGAATTCTGGAAATGAGCAAGCAATCTTCAAATCTTCAAACTTTCTCTTTGGAAGGAATTCTTTAGCAATTCACAAGCAACTTGGAAAATGAGGATGAGCTTGCTATTTATAGCTGAGCTCCAAGAAATAGCCGTTGGGGAGCAGAGCAAGGACGATGTGCTGTCACAATGTGATTGGTGCGCACGTATCCTTTATAGCCGTTGGAGACAGCAAGTTGACAGATTTCAAACTTCTTCTAGAAGGATGACAGCTGTCTTTATATTTGAAATTCAAACTAGAGGCGCGTCTCCATCTACGTGTATGCTGAGTGTATTTGATTTGTCGTTTGTCCACATCAGCATTTTGGCTCATTCGAAAGCGTAGCTTGAGATGACGCTTTCCAAGTTATACAAAGGTAGGTCAAGAGATGAAAGAATAAACCAAGGCAGGTCTTTCGTGCGCATGATGCTCATGCGCATAGGATGCGCAGAAGGTGATGCGCTGCGCATGGAAGGATGCGCACCAAAATTGGCTTTTTGCTCTTTTGACCTTGAATCCAAAGCTTCAGCCCTAACCTCTAAGCCTAGTCTATAAAGAGGACTTAGCTAAAAATTGAAGTTATAAAAACTTCTTACATAGGGTCCTAAAGTCCTTAAAATACACTTAGGTGATGGTATCAATCAATTCTAACAAAGTAGGAGGGTTAAGTGATAAGCATACCCAACAACCTTGATGAAACCCACACTGTGGAGCTTCTCGATCTCTTCTTTGACTTGCAGAGACCATTCTGGCTTGATCTTTCTGAGCTTCTGTTTTACCGGCTTGGCATCTTCTCTGATCGGAATTCTGTGCTCCGCTACCTTTCTGTCCAAACCCGGCATGTCTTTGTATGACCATGCGAACTTATCCACGAACTCCCATAGTAGTGCAGTCAATCTGTCTCTGTCGTCCCCCTTGAAGAAGCTTCCGATCTTAGTTTCCCTTGGCTCTTCGTCGGTACCCAGATTAACATGCAATTCTTCGTCAGCCCCTGGACCATTTTCACCACGACTACGGACTTGTTGAGCAAGTTCATTTAAGTATGTTGTGTTTTCGTGGTCTATTTCATCATAATTTGAATCATTATTAACTTGTTCATTAAGTTCATTATTAGTTAATTCATCATTTATGATATTTGCAATCTCAGGGTACTCAGAAATATCAAATTTTTCATTAGCAAAGAAAGGAAACACACGCTCGGCTATTGCCTCCATATCCTCTTGGGTGAGGGTATTAGAGACACTCTCGGACTCGAAAGTAAGTGTGAGCCGTTCTTCGAACATGGAGGCTAAATCTGTCGGTTCTTCCCCCACGATGATTTATGTCCCGGACTCTATAGTCACCTTCCTTCTCCACCATTCACGGGGCGACATGGGAGTTGGTTCCCTTTTGGATTTCTGGATCTCACAATCGAAGAAGATTTCGAGACCGGGCTTTTTGATACCCTTATTGTTAACCCATGGTTCGGGAAAGATCATGTATGGAACGTCTTCCCCTTGGCGGACAAAATAGCCATTCAACGTCTTGCGGTAAGGCCTTAGATTAGGGACCTCATAACGACGGCCTTCTTTACGAGCTCGGGCCTTTTCATCCTTGTTCGCTTGCTCTTGTTTCAAGTCTTCTCTGGAAGGCTCGTACCCCAAACCGAATGTGTTCTTGACAAATGGGACTTGCACAGGATATAGGATTCCTTGTTGATATTTTCCTAGGCCTAAACCAGGGAAGTAGTCCATATTCCTCATCATGCGGAGGACTTTGTGATTGCTGGGGGTCCATGATCCGTTTCCCCCTTCTTTTTCAATGGCGTTGATTGAGACGCCGGAGAGAGTGGAGTCTGGTAAACCATGCTAAACTTGGTGGACGGGCTCACCTTTTCTGTGGATAGTGACGTTTTCGGCCATAACGGTCACTATTTCATCACCATTTCGGATCTTGACACATTGATGGAGAGTTGACGGGACGGCATTAGAACTGTGAATCCATGGTCGACCCAAAAGCAAGTTGAACGAGGCCGGGATGTCAAGCACTTGGAATGGGCATGACCAGGCTCCCAAACTCAATGTCTATTTCGATCATGCCCATGACTGTACGGGCGGTGCTGTCATAACCTCGGATTACTTGAGTAGAAGGCTTCAAATCGGAATCCTTAAGCCCCAGTATGCCCATGATTCTGCCAGGCATGAGGTTGAGTGCGGAACCACCGTCCACTAAGACTCTTGAGATGGGCCTCCCCCTTGCTCGTACCTTGAGGTAAATAGCCTCGTTGTGGTCTGAACCAAATGGTGGAAGGTCCATATCGGCAAAGGTGATGACGTTGCCAAAATGAATGTGACCGATCATTGCCGTGAGGTCCTCGGGAGTAGTATCGGGAGAAATTGATGTATCATCGAGATTGCGGATGACAAGATCTCGGTGTTTCTTTGAGGATGCGATGAGGTCCCAAATAGAGATGTTGGCTTGAGTTTTCTTGAGTAGGACAAGTAGAGGATCTTCAGGAGTGTCGCGAGCTTGCGGCCTTTGAGAAGAGGAGCTTGGTGCGGAAGTGGAAGGGTTGCTTGCTATGACTCGACCGGATCGAGTTAGCATGTTGACGTTCCCATCTTGCTTCTTTTTCCTATTCTCTAGTACTTCCCTCATTACCTCATCGTAAGTTACAACATAACAAGAATTGTCAAGTTTATTCATAACATTGGGGCCCCCATTCACAATTGGGATTGAATGGGTGGTCCCCTCGAGTTATCCTATTTCTATTACATTGACATGTTCGCCATTAGTCACTACAAATTCTTTCTTGTCTATGAGATCTTGAATGACATTGCGGAGAACGAAGTATTCCTCGGTGGTGTGGCCACTATATTGGTGGTAGCCACAATATTTGTGGTGAGCATGATTGGGGTTGACCGTCTTGGGTTGGTACCCTTGTACGGGTGTGACTTGACCCTTTGCTTTGAGGACTTCGAAAACTTTGGTTTGAGCCATGCCTTGGAGAGGCGTGTAGACACGGTCATTTCGAGACTTCTTCCCTTGGGGTGGAGGAACCTTTTTGTAATTCCCCTTATCGATAGTGACGGCGTTGACCGAGGCCTCTTTTGTGGAGTTGGAAGCGGCCTTGTAGCGGTAGCTAGGAGCACTTTTCTTGACTTCCTTGAGCAACTCGTCCATTCGGACCCCCGCCTCATACATTTGGGAGAAATCCGCGTAGCAAGCCCCACTTAGGTGGGTGCGGAGATCAATTTTGAGAAATTTGAGAAAGATGTCCATTTGCTCCTTGGTATTTGTCCTTTCCACAATCTCGGAGAGTTTATCATTCCATCTCCTTGTGAAGTCGATGAAGGACTCGTGGTCTTGTTGAGTAGTGTTCTATAGCTCTTTCCTTGTGGGCCGGTGAGTGGTGTTGCCTTGGTATTGGTTCTTGAAGGCAAGCATGGCGGAGTCCCAATCAAGACGGACAGTGAGCGGGAGAGTAGCATACCAATCTTTTGCCGCCCCCTCGAGAGTGAGAGGAAAGCATTGAGCCATCACCTTGGGGGAGACCTTCTTCGGAACCATTGCCCAAATATAAGTCTCAATGTGAGCCATAGGACAAGAGTTGCCCTTGAATTTGCTTATGTCGGGCATCTTGAACTTATCAGGAAGAGCGGCCATAGTACTCATGAGGATGGATGATTGATAAAGGCTTGTGTCGGAGCCTTTCCCCATGTTGAGCCTATTGAATTTTTGGTCGATGTAGGCCATGATAGAATCCACCATTTTGGGCTCATTGTTCTCGGAACTTGGCTCTCCCACTTTCTTGGTGCGGGTGTTGACATAAGGACTTTTGAACAAACCTTCGGTCCATTCGGATTCGTCATCGTCATTTTTGCTCTTCCCCTTGGCAAGATTAGTGAGCTTTTCTTTCATTAGCTCCATCTCGGCCTCGTGATCCTCCCTTTGGCTGTCGAGGTGGGATTGCCAAATGTCGTCTTTGCTTTGTGCCTCCTTATTAAGGGTGGAGACTTGCTCTTGGAGGAGTTGGACCATGGTTGCGAGTTGCTCGAGAGTCATGGTATTGTTGGTGTTGGAGCCGCCGGCCATTGTTGATGTAGGAGCTGTTGGAGTGATCTCTTCACGGACTAACCGATTTGCCGAATCCCGGTAGACTCTGTAAGTACCAATTGAACCTATATTGCAGAAGAGGCCCTTGTCAGTCTTGATTAACACTTGCGGTCCATGAAGAGGCTTAGAACACACAGTTGGGCACACGACTCGAACCACATAAGAAAAGACTCTTTTTTTTATATAAGTCGGAGGGAATGAATCCCTTTTTGGGGTTTCTAAGAAAATAATGGAATCGTCATACTAGTATATAGACCATCTCGCGGTCCCATATACTCATCGGATTCCATCGCGTTTGTGAATCCTACATGTATCGGGATTAAACTAAATTAATGTAGTAAAGCATACATGCGGGGACGGATTTTTATTTTCGTCCAAAATAACCACTTTTGGGGACGGATTTTTATTGCGTCCGTTTCAACAAGTTGGCATGTATGATTTGAAGACATTAGTTTAGGGAAATCTCGGTACATGGAAACCGACTTGAGTCACGGAGTGTTAGACCCTAACTAGAATTGTGTGGCTTGTGCTCGGCTTGAATATGAGGCTCAAAGGTCACCCCCGGCATGTAGTCATGAACTACACCACGGGCTGAGGTTTACCGCTTCGAAAGAGCCAAGGTCGAGTGGAGCTTGAAACTTTCTAGGACGGTCCTCGACGGGTTTGGGGTTGGACTTGTGCAACTCGATAGTGAGCAATTCATAGGAATATGTGCATGTAGTGTGAGGTCTAACAGGTGACAAAATATTTTTTATATATTTTTTTTAAAATAAATAAAAAAAAACAAATAAGCACATAATTACAACTTTCGAATCACCCGTGTGACCGATAAAATAGAACATAAAATTAAAACAGTCCGAAGTTCAGAATAACCACTGATGCAGGCAACTGTGCCCACACCCCCATCATACTGCTCTGTTCTGAGACCTGTTTCTGTTCTGGGAACCAACCCAGAAGCGTGCGCCTCTGAGTGTTGATACGAGACGCGCGCGCATGGCGCGATGCTTTTGGGAGGCGCGCGCTTCTGGGCACACCTGTCAGATTGTCAGATTTTGAACTCAGGGGATTGCCCTGGTCCTATGTGCATATTGTAACCCCTGCAGAAATGATTAGTGGAGAATAGCAGAAGAAGAAAATGAAGAACATGAAGAAGCGGGCGATTCTGGTCCTTGATGCGGGATGCGCGCGCCTTAGGCTGAAGAGGCCAGAAGCGCGCGCCTCCCCCATCAGGAGTCAGAATGCCCAGAAAAGATGTAGATTTTGATCAGAATGCAAGTTTAACCCTCAAACGTCCCCAGCGGAGTCGCCACTGTAGATACCCCGGGGGAGCCCACGGCTTGGCTAGAGCGCGTGAGTTATCCTAGGATGTCTAACTTGTTTTTAGAGTCGCCACCTATGTTTTGAGGAACATAAGAAAAACCTATTGATAATAGCCTAAGTTTGATTACGAAAACAGAGATTCTTTGTTTTGAGGTTCGGGGGTTAGATTACGAGATGGGAAGTACCGAAACACCCATCTCGCCCAACTAAAGTTGGTCTTGCTTGATCAAAATCTACATGAATGATAAACGTTCTTCTTCTTCTTCTTTAAATCATAAAAAGGGGTTTTAAAATAGAGTTTGGAATGTAGGAGATAACAACCGACCTCAATGAGATGAGGTGATCATTAGAGTCATGTCCCAAAATGATTTGGGTGATTGCACTTTGATAAAACAAAAAGAAATAGAAAAGAGATGAAGTTAAGAAGAGGAAAGAAATAACTTTACCTAGACTTCAAGAGACTTCAAACACTTCTTGATGAATTCTTTAGGAGAAATCATTTGGAAATGCTTTGTAAGTGTGAAATTTTAGTGTCTTATTGAGAATGTAAGATTGAGAGCTCAAAGTCCGAGGTCCAAGGTCCAAGGTCCTTGAAAATGGAGGTAAAGGGGGGTTTTTATAGGTGAAAGAGAGATGTTTTTGGTGCCAAAACTCAGTCACCAAGAAATCTTTCCCGGGCAAAATCCTGTAAATTGAGCAAGAGAGAGAATCCTGGCCAGAAATCTGTAACCGACGCCCAGAGGCGCGCGCTTCCTGCTTTGGGGACGGGGTGCGCGCACGTCTGGATCCTCCTGTCGGAGGCGCACGACTCAGAGAAGGCGATTTTGACAGAATGGACTAGAAAGTCAGCCCTGTTATTCAGTTTAGTCCCTGGACTTAACGAAGTCAGTCAGGAACTTAACGGAAGTGACAGAAACTAACGAGAAACACTTAAAATGGGGAGAAACACAAGATCAAATGTGCAATCGGGGTGAGCGGTCCAAGGCGGGGTGTCTACACGTCCCTCCCTAAATTGGGAGCCCGCCCGGCATCTTCAATTAGGCCGGCCGCTTTTAAAGCTGTGTCAACCGCCACGCGGTCCGGAAAGTCCTCGAGTCGTGCCTCGATTCTAGGTATCACTGCCCTCCTCCTCTCAACGAGAGCTTGATAGTCTTCAATAGCGTCTCCAGTAAAGTTATGACCGCTCGTCACGGCCTCGGCCTCCCTCAAAACCCTACTAGGGGCACAGTCTCCTCCAAGGATGTCCCCACGCCTCTCCTCAATGAGCCTTTGAGTCTGTCCCATGGTCTGCTCGTACCAATCCAAGTAAACAGTGGTCAGAATCGTGCTAGCTGCACCCCTGAGGAGTGCCCGAACTGGAAAAAGGGAATAGGTCCACAACTGGGAAAAGAGGAAAGTGGTGGAAGGGTCCCACATGGATAAAGGCGAAAGACTCAAATGCTCCGGATTGACATCTGACCACTCCAACACAGGATTCTGTAGCAAGCCAAACTGCCGGCGGACCAAAGAAGGGATGTAAAAGGACGATCCCAAAAGGCCCGGCACCCGAACAAAGGGGGAACCGTCCTGACACTCCCGCACTGAGTTGATGTGCCAATGTGGCACCCACCACGGATTTCTTCAGTCTTGAGACGAGCCATATGAGCCTCCCAATTGCTCTGAGCTAAGTCCAGAATGAGCCCTCGCAAAGAATACGACCATGGTTTGTAAGAAAGAGGAGCCTCAGGGACGGCCACTAACCTCTCCCTCAGCCATAAGGTGAGCAAAGCGGGGCTACCGCTGCGCATAAAACCGTCTCCCAAAGCCAAACGGTCCATACCATGGAGAGTCTCGCCTAAGACCAAAGGAACGATGTCTTTGCCCGCCATACACTCCTCGAACACACTCAACAAAACCCGGTGGCAAGTACCTTTGGAACCCACCATGTAGAAGAAAGCAAGGATGCATAGCCCGAAGGCATTCCAAGAAGCCTCATCGGAATGCTCCATGAAATTCTCAGGAAGGTCGGAAATATCAATAAAATTTGGTTTAATGACCATACATTGAGCCTCTTCCAAAGGAATGTCGAGGAGAGAGACCAATCTCTCGACACAAGTGGTATCATCAACTGAGGGAAGAGCGACGACCTCCGTGTCTATGCCACCCACTAGAGCTTTGAAATCTTCATAAGTCGGAGTGATCTCGTTGTAAGAAAAATAGTATACGTGCCTCCTCACATCCCAGAAAGATGCGGCGGCCCTCAGAAGCTCGAGATCTGGGATGAACTCTTTGAGAGACCAAAGAGACTGGAGACCAAATTTAGACTTGAATATGTCCTTGTGACTCCCCATTTGATGCCTCGTCCAAAGCCTAAGGTTACCTTCAAAACATTCTTGGTCAACTTTGGACAATTTTGGTGGCTTTTCCATGAGAAAAGGATCCATGGAAGGGAAATGTCGAAAATGGAAGGTGAAAGACTGCTGTTGGACTCCAAACTGTGATGATGAAGAAGATAACCAGGCCTGGAACAAAATTTATTGGAAAAGCAACATCACTCCTCTAGCCGTACGGCTACTTTGTCCCTAACAAAAAATTAATGGTTTCGTGATTGAATGGCTTTGTGACATTACCCATTTAAAGCTCCATTTAAATCAGTCCCAGAAATGCACCAGAATTTCCCTCCCTTTTAGGGCTCATGCAATTTGCTTTGAACCTAGAAAATTAATTAGGTTCCCACTGAAAATGCGTTCGGGCAGTCCATAGATGGACGTAAGACCAGCTTTGTTGAAAATAACCCGGCCGTACTTCGTAAGTCCAGGTTAACAGGTTAAGAATGTGATTTAGCCCGGCCGTACTTCGTAAGTCCAGGTTAACAGGTTAAAAATATGAAAAGAAAATTGCCTGTCCCTGACGTAATCCCAGTTAAAAATTATTTGATTGACCAAAAGAGAGTCAAATCCCGACTTCGACCAAGTGAGTGTCGAGAGAATCCCTTCGGCTGACCAAAGGAGAGTCAAGCCCCGACTTTGACTCATTGAGAGTCAAATTGAATGTCCAAGAAAATTGGCCGTCCCTGACGTAAGCCCAGCAGAGATAAAGATTAGGTCCCCCGAGCGACCATTGTGAGATAAAGATTAGGTCCCCCGAGCGACCATTGTAGATTAGGTCCCCCGAGCGACCATTGTAGATTAGGTCCCCCGAGCGACCATTGTGAGATAAAGATTAGGTCCCCCGAGCGACCATTGTGAGATAAAATTAGGTCCTCCGAGCGACCATTATGAGATAAAGATTAGGTCCCCCGAGCGACCATTGTGAGATAAAATTAGGTCCCCCGAGCGACCATTGTGAGATAAAGATTAGGTCCCCCGAGCGACCATTGTAGATTAGGTCCCCCGAGCGACCATTGTGAGATAAAAATTAGGTCCCCCGAGCGACCGTCTTGAAAAGTATTGGGTCCCCCGTCCCCCGAGCGACCATTGTGAGATAAAATTAGGTCCCCCGAGCGACCGTTGTGAAATGAAAATTAGGTCCCCCGAGCGACCGTCTTGAGGTAAGAGTTAGATCCCCTGAGCGACCGTTTTGAAATTAGAATTAGGTCCCCCCGAGTGGCCCCGTGTGAAGCAAAATCTAGGTCGTCCGGATGGCCTATCTTGAGAAAAGAAAAAAAACTTAGAATGAGAAGGGAAGTCCTTGACGTAAGCCCATGATTGACTTTGCCTCTGACCAAATAAGTGTCATGCCCGAGTCCTTGCCTCTGACCGAATGAGTGTCACGCCCGAATCTTTGCCTCTGACCAAATGAGTGTCACGCCCGAACCTTGCCTCTGACCGAATGAGTGTCACGCCCGAATCTTTGCCTCTGACCAAATGAGTGTCACGCCCGAACCTTGCCTCTGACCGAATGAGTGTCACGCCCGAATCTTTGCCTCTGAACAAATGAGTGTCACGCCCGAATCTTTGTCACGCCCGAACCTTGCCTCTGACCGAATGAGTGTCATGCCCGAGTCCTTACCTCTGACCGAATGAGTGTCACGCCGGAGTCCTTGCCTCTAACCGAATGAGTGTCACGCTTGAACCCCTGACTCTGACCAAATGAGTGTCACGCCCGAAACTTGCCTCTGACCGAATGAGTGTCACGCCCGAATCTTTTCCTCTGACCAAATGAGTGTCACGCCCGAACCTTGCCTCTGACCGAATGAGTGTCACGCCCGAATCTTTGCCTCTGACCAAATAAGTGTCACGCCCGAGTCCTTGCCTCTGACCGAATGAGTGACACGCCCGAATCTTTGCCTCTGACCAAATGAGTGTCACGCCCGAACCTTGCCTCTGACCGAATGAGTGTCACGCCCGAATCTTTGCCTCTGAACAAATGAGTGTCACGCCCGAATCTTTGTCACGCCCGAACCTTGCCTCTGACCGAATGAGTGTCATGCCCGAGTCCTTGCCTCTGACCGAATGAGTGTCACGTCGGAGTCCTTGCCTCTAACCGAATGAGTGTCACGCTTGAACCCCTGACTCTGACCAAATGAGTGTCACGCCCGAAACTTGCCTCTGACCGAATGAGTGTCACGCTCGAACCTTCGCCTCTGACCAAATGAGTGTCACGCCCAAACCTTCGCCTCTGACCAAACGAGTGTCACGCCCGAACCTTGCCTCTGACCGAATGAGTGTCATGCCCAAGTTCCCTACCCGACCTCGATGGTCGTCTATAAGTTTGAGTAGCCTCAAAATCTCTCACCCCTCTTTCGAACTACGATAGGCTTGATTCCCTCGAATAGGGATACGTAGGAATCCTATACCTGTAGGTCCAGCCATAGAACAAATCGGCTATGCCGTCCTCCCATCAGATTGGGATGCTTGTTTTATCGACAACCCCGCTTTCTTCAAAAGCGACGTTGCCGAGGGGCTCTGTAAGTACCCCAATCTGAAATCGACCTACTTTAGAAGAATTCTTGGTACCATTTAGGGATAAACCAATGGGCCAGGACCTCACTAGGATAAACCTGATATTCCAGGACTGAACTGGAATTAAACTTGGACAAATCCAGAAGCTCGCCAAGTCGAGTCGTACGGATGGTTTGGGCACATGAGGTCCCTAGCCGTACGGCTACTTTGGGCACCCTCAGCCTCTATAAATTGAACCCCATGCTGATCATTTTAGGGGGGGAGAAACAACATAAGAAATATTACTCTGTCGAAATCACTCCAGTAGTGTGAGAGAAGAGTGAAACAAAGAGTGAAAGAGAGAAAGGAAGATTGGCTAAACCAAAATAGGTAAAGCCACCTTCTCCCCCTCCCTTCTATTCATCTATAACTCTATTTTCTCTTTAATCTTTGTTCAAGTTTATGTTAATCTTTACATTCCTTGTAAGACTTGTCCATTCAAGCACCTTTATATTACTTGCAAGACTTGTCCATTCAAGCAATTTTACATTTATGCAAGACTTGTCCATTCAAGCAAATATACATATATTACTCTATATTTCTCTTGTCCAAGCCATGAGATGATCCAAGGTGCCCTCCATGCCTTGTGTGGAAGAGGTTCAAACCTAGATGATCATGGCTTGTTGATTGTCATTTACATTCTTGTCTAGTTAAAATGATACTTTTGTTGGCAATAATGATCATTTGGATGATAAAGCTTCCATCTTTCAACATTGATCTAGCTCTAAAATCCCCTTTGGGGTTACAAAGATTCAATCTTTATGTGTTAATTTGACTTCTTAAAGGTTAATAAGCCATAAAAATGCCATCTTGGTGATAAAGTTTCAAACTAACAAAACCAATAACAGGAGCTTTTCCGTTAAATACACACACACACACATGCACATTTTCAAACTAACAAGGGAGACTCGGTTTTTCCGAGGCACTTTGGGTGAACCGCAATTATGTTCTTCCCAAAGTGTAACGTGACCTCCGAACTCACATTCTCTAACCATTTTCATTTGTTTGGTTTAAAATTAACAAATGTGGCGACTCCGTTTCTTTTTTCGTTAGAAAAGTTACCCGTGTTTGGCATTTCTTCCTCGTGCGAACTTTGCTTGTTTCATCCCGAGGGACGGGATCCTTACACCCGAACCCCCAAAGAAAGTGCACACCCTCACCTAAAATCCTAGATACGCCACTGGTTCCCATATCCTCCATAAACTGCCAATCTTCATTTTGAATTGCTATTTTTAATGTTCCGATCACGGAGGAGAGGGATTGAAGGGGAAAACATAATATGCATAATTTTGTGACCACATCTAAAGCCGGGATCTTCCTGTTAGATGACCGATAAAATATAAAGTCACAAAAAAGTATCACAAAATTATAATTAACCATTTTTAATACTTGGAAAAAACGAAAAGTGAATGTCCACTCACGGTTTGAGAGTAGTACATACATTAATACAGGTAAATATAAAGTCACAAAAAAGTATCAAAAAATTTTGTTTACAAAATGATATATTGGTGCTTTTAATTAGAGTGTGTCGGGTCCACTATCGATACAACCAATAAAATATCGCCACCTCATTTTGTGAACTTCTTTTGTGCCCCTAGCATTGCCCCATTTATACTCCATCTTTAATCTATAAAAATTACCACTTTACATATCCCACTTTAATTTATAGTCTCAAAATAGAAATATTTTAATCTTTTTAAATAATAAAACTCACTTGTCATACTCACAACAACTATTCACTTACTATTTTCTATTTCACTTTCTCTCTCCTACTCAACTAGTAGTATTGTGTTTTCAATCATTTTCTTAATTCTTGTGTCAAACTCATTTTCTTTTTTGGCTTAATTGTTTTATTACCTAAAATAGATATGTGACCCACTTGTCATTTTCACAACAAAAACTTTCTACACACTTTTTCTCTCATACTTTCTTCGACTTTACTTTTCATACTCATAACATTTATTTTTTCTTAATCTCCATGTAAAATCTAATTAAGATTAAATACTCCCTCCGTCCCATTTTAAGAGTAAAAAATTTCCTAAAAATGCGTCACATTTTAAGAATCAAAATCCTAAAATGAAAAGTGGGTCCTACATGTCATACTCACAACAATTATCCACTAACTCTTCTCTACCCTACTTTCTCTCTCCTACCCAACTATCAACACTTTTTCCTTAATTCTTGAACACACCAATTTTTTGACTCTTAAAATGGGACGGAGGGAGTATGATATTTATAAGGGTTAATTACAGTTTAGGGCCTGAACTCCATAAGGTGTTCCCCAAGCGGGGTCCCTAGTTTTTTTTTTTTTTTTTGGCGAATCAGGGCTCAATACGTGTTTTTTTCATCGATCTAGGGCTTTTTGACGAAAATCGTTAGAAATCTTGTTAAATCACCATGTGCAAGGCACGTGTTCGACAGATTGCTTAATTTGAATTTAATACTAACTATTAAGGGGTAAATGTAAAAGTCTGAAACTAGAGGAAAAAATTAAAAAAATATCTCTCTAAAATATTACACCCATCATCACCCATCCCCTTCCTCCCGCACTACCACCATCTACTCCGACCGCCACCGCCATCATCACCGATATACTCCACCAAACATGTCACTCGCCATTAAATATCAAAGCAAACCAAATCCTCCAAATTAAACACAAAAAACTCATCCAAAATCAAAAAATTCAACAAACTCAAATGAAGTCTAAAGGCTTGGCCATGAATATCATATACAAACCCAGAGAAGAAGACAGACTCAAGGAGTTGGGCATTTTCCCTGTGTTTTGGTGGTGCTTCGGTACCATTGTTGAGTAGACCTAAGACCATAGCAAAACCTTGCCTCGAACTTGCCGGAATTTCCCTAGGATCTGATCAGAATCAATCTCTCTCTCTCGCCCTTCTTAGCTCCGTCGGAATTTCCCTCTGTTTTGGTGGTGCTTTTGGTGCCATTGTTGACTCAATTCCCAGGCTTCTAATTGGAATTTGAAGAGCAAATTAAAATTTGCAGAATTTATTTCATCTATCTGATTCGAAATTCATGTTTTAAAATTGAGTTGCTGAGTATGTGGTTTATGAAAGGTTGCTTTTTTTGAAGATGGTGGTGGTGAAAGTGAGGGTGTGGGTGGGAAGGGTGGCCGGGGTGTGGCTGCTCCGGTGAGGTTAAAGAAAAAGCTAGAAGGCTTCAAGTTTGCTGGGTTTTTCAGTATTAAGCTTCTTTTTTCTTTTTTTTTTTTGGGAAATCTTTGCTGGGTTTTTGAAGTGTAAGGTTATAAGTAATTAGTTTAGCACAAATGTATTTTTTTTTAAGCAAGCACAAAATTTGGTAATTCTTAAACATTTTAGTTTTAAACTTTATTTAGTTTTTTTTTTCAATAAAATCATAATTACTTTATTTAATGCAAAGTTCAATTATTATTTTTTTTTAAAAATGTTCAACCCTTTAAGTTTGAGAATTTCCATTATACCCCTTATATAGGAATATCAACATCAAATTAATCAATCCGTTGATCACGTGCCTTGCACATGGTGTTTTTAACAAGATTTCTAACGATTTCCGTCAAAAAGCCCCAAATTGATGAAAAAAACACGTATTGAGCCCTGATTCGCCAAAAAAAAAAACTGGGCCCCCCGCTTGGGGAACACCCTATGGAGTTCAGGCCCTAAATTGTAATAATTCTACAATAGAAAGAAGAAGCCCCTAGAAAGTCAGAAATGAAATCCCATTTATCGAATAAGAAACTGCATTTTAAGTCATAAGAAGCAACTACATTTCCTCCTCCCACTTAATCTGGTAACTATACCATAAATAAGAACAATAATCTTCAGAAGAAGAACACAAAAAAAAAGGGATACTACAGAAACACAATTCCATTTCTGATAAACTTGGTGTTATTCTAGTTAAAATGTCACCAAGCTGCTGAATGAATCAAAAAAAGAACATTGAGATCCATACAGCCCGCCCCTATGTACACAATCGATTCAATACAGAATAAACCTACACCATTTTTCAGCAAAGTACTGTCATAAGAAGAAACAAATCTAACCATAAACCTAGTATGAATCTGAAACAAACATCATCAGCAGATGATCCAAGGCAAACGCAAAACGGAATACGTGCCAGCCGATTCTAAGCAAGAATCATCACCTAACTAACTGATAACTAGGTCATTGGTAAAAGAGAAATAGAAAGAAAAAAAAAAAGAGTAAATGTTAGGCCCAAAAATCATCAGGAGATGAACAAATCATATACCGTTAAAAGTCGTATCTTTCTGTTCAACGAGGGTTGACATCTTGATATATCTGATCAATATTTGAAGATTTCTTCACATCAACGCATTGACAAAAGGGTACGGACTCTTTTTTCCCTCTCTGCCTTCTTTGAGGATGGGGTTCTTTTCAGTTTGTTCAGCTCCTCCATAACCACTTTCTCTACTTTATCTATTGAATTCAGTAGCTTCCTCTGTGGGGTGAGGCCATCTAATTCTCCATTTTCCTGATTAGTGATATTAAGCAATATCTTTGGCACATTACCAACAGACTGCAGGGGATGTTTAGTACGTGGTACTGGCATTGGAGTCTTGAAAGAATCATGCTCGGGATGAGCATCAGATTGAAGTATGTAAGGATTGTGTGGTGCAGGACTCTCTGTCTCTCTCAGTAGAGCTATTCTTCTCTCAATGGTCTGCTCGGGATGAGCATCAGATGGAGAAGGATCATGAACTGTTTGATGTTGTGGTACAGGACTGTCTGTTTCTCGTCCTTCAGATTCTCCCAAGAGAGCTCTTCTTCTGTCAATGGCCTATGAAATATTGTATGCATAATAAGGCTTGCATTGAATATCGCTTATTATACCATAAATTAAAACCAAAAGCAACTAAGAATTACATGACATGGGCTCTAAGAGCACCTTACGGTAATTCCTCAAATTAACAGTCTACTTTTACAACATGGATACAACAGGACAGCTCAATCTGGTTTTCAAGCTAAGAACAAGCGGAAAATGCATTTGCTAATAACTATTCTCCCACAACGTGCAAATTTAGAAGATTATTCCGAGGGTGAGGTTTAACCACAGAATACACTCAAAATGAATACATCACCATTGGTCCATTGCCATTGCTATGTATGCTGAGAAGTATCTAGTTATAGCCTAGTGACAGTGTGCTCTACTAATCATTTTCGATATAGGTGGACAATGTAGGAAAAAAGTATACCTCATCGATGAAAAGAATCATGTTCCTTAACTCCAGATTATGTGAATCAAAGCGAAACGAATGAAATCAGAGTTCATAATAAGTTGTTGGGACGCAAATCAAACGACATGACCAACAAAACCCGATCCTGGTGTATCTCTGCTATCAACTTAAACTAACAAATTTGGAACACAACTAACTCCAGTAAAATATCGAAACCTAAAGAGAACCATGCTCATTACAAATACAAGATGCATCAATTTTTGAATGAACTATCCAATAGAAATGTAAGAACCTAAAATGACGACGTAATGCAACCTAAACCAGTTAATGCTTGTTCTTAACATAATTTCAACTGACTCATAGTACTAGTATCAATTATCAAAACCCATTAAAGCACCACACAATCACACACAAACACACACACAAACACACTTATCATATACGAGAAACACTGTAAAGCACAAAACAATCTCTTGCGCACACGAACAAACATATAAAACGATAAGGCAAAATCATGAATTATAAGCAATTTCAAAAAAATTAAGCACACAAATTTAAAAGAACAGCAATGAAGCAAAATCTCAAAAACGGATAATGACGATAATAACAGATATGAACAAACTGTTACCCGCATGATAGCAGTGATATCGCGAAAAGGGGTCCTCGGATACCAAGAAGGTAACCCCCTATTACTTGCCCGTCCTCTTACACCTCGCCGGCCCCTTCCAACCAAAGACGGCGTGTTCTCACGACCCAAAGCCGCCGGAGAACCCTGCAAATTCCGCAGCCCATTTCCCAATCTTTGAGTCCCAAAACCACCCCTCCCTGGCGTTGGCCCAAACCTTAACGGAGTTCCAAAGCTTATCTCCGGCTCATCGGCTAGAATCCCAATTCTTCCCATCGATCGAAGACGATGACGACGTTCGTAGATCGCTGCAACATCCACTGGCCTAATTAACCTGTCTCTTGCCTCTGCCATTGTTCAATCTTCAAGCTACAACAAAAACAACCGAAATGTGAATTACCCACAAGAAAATAATCGAACTTTAACGATGATCTGATCTTAAATCATAATTTGTTTTCTTCCTTACATTGAGAAACTTCAGGGTTTAGGGGGATTTCTTGTTTGCGTCTGAAATGGGGGCGACTTTGGGAAGGATAGAAAGGCTTTGGTTTGGATGGAGAGAAAGGGGAAATGGTAAATATTCAAAATGAAATTTGGGCGGTTCTTTCATTTGGAATTTCGGATACTTAAAATTGAAACTGAAAATTTCAAAAAATGAGGTAAAAGGGAAAAAAAATAAATAAATTAAGCACGTGTGCAATATGATATATGATGTGTGTTCCCAAGTTCTAGCCGTTATAATCGGGAGTTACTATATTGTCCCTAGTCAAGCTATTAATTTGGTACACCTGCGTATTCCCTCTGTCCTCATTTTAAACTTCAAAAATTTCTATTTTAGGTGTCAAAAAAACCTAAAAAAGGAAAGTTTTTAATATTTTTTTATTTGTGGGCCCCACATGTCATACTCACAACAATTACCCACTAACTATTCTCTACCACACTTTTCCTCTCTTACCAAACCATCTACAGTCACTCACATCACATTTTTCTTAATTTTTAAACTCTAACCATTTTTTAAAGTTTAAATTATGACGGAAGAAGTCTATAAATATGAATATATTATACTATTAATTTCATTATATAGCACATTTTTATTTAATTTCAAAAGATGTTTTAAAGCGCCAACGAGACTTAGCTCACGCGACATGAATCATTGTTTTCCTATATGAAGGTCTTGGGTTTGATCAACCCCTCCCGCTGTCTGGGAAAAAACTGATTTGTAAAGTTGTTCGGTGACGAAGCCAAGGCCAAGTCATGGGGTCAATTAATCTACTCACTCCGTCCCAAAATGATTTTCGCGTTTGACTATTCAAACTTTTTAAGGATATGAACACTTGCTTTACTAGCCATGCTTTGTTTAAGCCTAAAATGTAGATATGTGAAAAACTTTATGAGACAATGAGAAATGACAAATGAGAAGATCATTTTGGGACGGAGGGAGTATTTGATTTTGAAGTTGTGTATTTTTATCTTTTTAAATTTTAAAATAGTATAACTTTTTACCACTAAAACCATAATTTTATCATTTTTTACTCCCTTTGATTTAAGAAAAAAAATACCACTACTCATATTTTAACCCCTTTCTACAAAATTTATGGTTCGACACTGAGATTGTTTATAGTATTGTTAGTGGTACATTAATTATATTATCAAAATTTTATGAAATTTATTAATGTTAATTGTTTTTTTTTGTTTAAATTCATCGAATGTATCTTATAAACCACCATGACATTTCATTTTAGGGACGGGTGGAGTATATATTTGTACATATGGCAATGAATTTTAAGTCATTTTACTAACTTGTTTTTATTCTTAGATTGTTGTTCGCCGTCCATTTCTCAAAAGAATTTGTATCTAAATTTGATGTAGGAGCAAAGACAGCGGATTCCAGCACACAGACCAGGCGCCCACCCGCAGGTGATCAAGCGCCCGCCTGGAATTGTGTTCAAACCGGCTGATGCTTCTGACATGATGAGCGCCCGCCTGGTCCTCACCAGGCGCCCGCCCGCTTGTCGGGTAGAAAATTATTAGTTTGCGTTTTTGACTGTTTTACGCAGAATTAAGGTTGTTTTCGGTATTATTATTTGTTTAGGTATTTTGTTAGACTAGGGTTATTTGTTAGGAGTATAAATACTTCTCTTTCATTGTTCTAGGGTTACAACTTTGATTTATGAATTGAATTTTATTCAAGGAGAATTTCTCTCTTTTCTGGTAGATTCCAGTTTATTGTGTTTGAGGATTCATTGCTTGTGAATTCTTGTGTTTAGTGCGCTAAACACGAATATCTATCGCTTCCGTGCTGCGTCAGTTGGCATCAGAGCAGGCCATATCCTGTCTTTTGCATCATACTGAAGTATTATGGGGGATCAGGCAACAAAGGCTGGTATTGATGGTGTAACCACCGCTATCACTTCCTTGACAACGCAGATTGCAGCGTTGGTTGCCGCTCAACATGTGTTGGGTTTCGTAGTAACATGCGCAGCGGAATATAGCAATTAAAATTTTAAGAAACCCAAAGCCATGGATCCGTTCATATGATTAAATCAAATACAACATAATGAATAAAGGAAAAAACTAACCCTTGATGGCTATCAAATTTCTCTTGGTCTTTGGTGGAGATTTGAAGACTTGATCACGATCACAAAGCTTGAACACGAACTTTGAAGATGATGATTTTCACCCTTTAGCGGTATCCACACTTCGAACGAATATCAAAGGAGCTTCTTTGATCTTGGTTGCTAGACCAATATTATGAAACACACTTTCACAATTTAATAAAGAACTATATGGAATTTATTTGTGAATTATTTTGTTCCTCAATCAAGGATATCTTAGAACAAAATAAATTCTCTCTCAAACACTTTGGAGACTCACAAAAAGCTATTCTTGAGGTTCTGGCCGAAATCATCATTTTATACACAAGCAAGACCTATTCCAAATAGGAACCTTGTGTCAAAAGACATTCCAAATCGAATTAGGAAAGTGCCAGCCGACAGTACTGTGCGGCCGCCCAGAATACACTGTGCGGTCGCACATTTATCTGAAACAAACTGGTACAAAATTGGGCTAAGTGTGCGGCCGCCCAGTCCACACTGTGCGGTCGCCCACTTCCTCAGAATGTCCAGAATTTCCAAAATTCCAATTTAGTCATTTTAAAGATTCGTTCTATTGTGTGTGACCCTCTAGGATTATACTAAGTTGGCAATGGGTTCAAACATGAAACTATAAGATATGATTAGGTTCTAGCAAACCGTCACACCTACCCAAATAGTATAACTAGATACAAGTTCGCATTCCTTTAGAATATGTCACAATCCCTTTGTCCACGATGTCATTGAACACAAGTCATGGTCAACTAGTCAACTTGTTTTGTTCAATACTTTCTCGATTCCGAATATGTTGATAATTCAAATGCTATTGATCCAATCAATCCATTTGAGTCCGGCCGAACATTTCATCAACATCATTCCTTCGAGGGGCCCAAGCTTGACATCTCTCCGTGGAGGGACAAATCCATTTAGCTTATTATTCTTCCCAACGGGAATCCGATTATGCCAATCATACCCTTTATAACTACCGTGTTAAGGTAGCGTTTGAATATGTCAAACACAATGTTCATCAATTGGAAGACTATAATAACTTCATGTCTAAGGATTCAAATGACATAACTAATATGAGATATATGTTCGACATAGACCATGACATAAATTTCATACAGCGGGTCATGTCCAGTACCTTGTTCCAAACAAGTACCCATAAATCTAACATGATCATCCCATGATCATTTAGCCTTTATACTAGTGCTTATTAAGTACTAGGGACGGAGATTATTATAAGTAAACATGAACAACAATAATAATCAAAACATCTCTTTATTGATATGAAATAAATGATAACAATTACAACGTTTATTAAACGTGCCTATGGCACCACTTCCAACAACATGGTCATAATGTTAATCAGAACTGTAATGGTGAGAGAGACAGGGTACGACGTCCTCATGGGACAGAAAATCGGGATGATGGGGATTCCAGTTCCAGTTCCGATGACGAGGTTATTCTTAAAATCAATCTTAGTCTTGATCATGCGCGACAAACAAGAAAAATATTTCTTTGCAAAGGAAGCAGAGTTTTCGGAGAAGGGCTACTATCATGATCAACAGATGCGCAAAAATCTCGGGCCACTTGATGCCGAGGATAGTCGGACAGATGAGAATGAATATTGGGCGAAATCTGATGTTTATTATTACAAAGCCTATTTTTATTCCAAGCAAATACGGCGATTGGAGGCGCTGTTGCAGAAATTATTGGCTCCGAAAATAGAAGATTCATATCCGGAGGAGGAAGAAGCTGTTGTTGAGGGGGTTATTTGCGAGGCTAAGGAGGGTTTGAAGGATGGGGAGGAAGATCAGTACAAGGAGGTTGGAATGGATGGTATATTTTTCGATCCAAACAAGGAGATCGGTATGGATTTGTATGGAATTATGGTTACAAAATCAGATATTGTTTGGAGCGATTTTATTGATGATGATTTTATGGTTGTGGAGGATGATCGACAAAGGGGTGAATTGGTAAATAATTTAATTTTTGAATACGATGGTGAGACGGAAAAAGTGATCTTTTATCCGAAGAAACTTCGTGTGTTTCCTATTGTGCTTCGAAGATATCTTTATTCCAAGTATTTGTTTAATCGGAAATTAGTTTGGCCACGAGTGAAGTTTGTTTACAACGGTGCAAGCTCGGAAAATATGTATGACTACCACGCGGATGGGGTTCTTTATCCTAGTGAGAACTCGTGGTCGAGTTCTTTAGAGGTGGAGGAGACTGATGTAGGAGCAAAGACAGCGGATTCCAGCACACAGACCAGGCGCCCGCCTGCAGTTGATCAAGCGCCCGCCTGGAATTGTGTTCAAACCGGCTGATGCTTCTGACATGATGAGCGCCCGCCTGGTCCTCACCAGGCGCCCGCCCGCTTGTCGGGTAGAAAATTATTAGTTTGCGTTTTTGACTGTTTTACGCAGAATTAGGGTTGTTTTCGGTATTATTATTTGTTTAGGTATTTTGTTAGACTAGGGTTATTTGTTAGGAGTATAAATACTTCTCTTTCATTGTTCTAGGGTTACAACTTTGATTTATGAATTAAATTTTATTCAAGGAGAATTTCTTCTCTTTTCTGGTGGATTCCAGTTTATCGTGTTTGAGGATTCATTGCTTGTGAATTCTTGTGTTTAATGCGCTAAACACGAATATCTATCGCTTCCGTGCTGAGTCAAAATTAGTGTGTATTCTCTTGTAAAATGGCTAATCACACTTTCAACTATATACTGTATGTCTTTCTTTTTAAGTTCGTGCTTGCAATCATGTAATCACGCAATACCATTGTTAATAAAGTTACTTCAAATGTGTTTTTGCTAAGAAGTAGGCTGACAATTTTGACCCGTTACCCACTAACCTGCCCAACCCAACCCATTATAACCCAACCCATTTAAGTTAGCGGTTGAAGCGGGTTACCCGTCTCAACCCGTTAAGGTTAACGGGCCGACCCGGCCCAACCCGTTTCAACCCGCTTTAACCCATAAACATAAATATGTAGAATTAATAAATTTAAGGCACCCCGACCCAAAAAAAATAAACGGGTCGACCCGTTTCAACCCATTTACCCGGCAACCTAAACGGGTTGTAGCGAGCCGACCCATTTCAACCCATTAACCAGCCACAACCCGACCCAACCCAACTCAAAAACCCGCACAATTGCCAGGCCTACTAAGAAGACATGTATTTGAGATTAGCATCTAAACATTGTGGAGAGCATTCTGATTAACTCTTGTTCATGCAATCAATCCAAATTATTATCTGTTTTTTTTTCAGACAAAAAAATAAAATAAAATAACTTTAAATAAGTCAAACTTCTTAATTTTTTTGAAAGACTAAAAATGAATGATCACTTCTTAAATAATAAATGTGAAATTTATAATTTGATGACAAATACGACATTTACCCTTTTTTGTTTTTAAATTAAGATACGACATTTACCTTAAAAAACTGAACTTTTAAACCACTTTGAGACAAACTGTATACAAATGAGCTCTATTGTATTATAGATGCATTGTTTCCTCAGTCCCAAACTCATTGTTAATATAACCTTAAAATTTAAAATGTATGAAAGTCAAAAAGGACTATCAATTTGATATCATTTGGAAAAGGAAAGAGTACTATTTCCTTTTTTTTTTTTTTGACAAAACAATTAAATTTATGTTAATATAAGAAGGTTGGTTCAGGACCAACAAAATTTAGGTACATTTTCTTAGCATAAGTGCATTATCATGCGCGAATTTAACGACTTGCCTCTTCACTTTCCTAATACTAAAGATATTACAATTGAAAATGAGGGAGTGTATCTATTAGAACACCATCTTGTTCAATACCTAGAGTTATTTCCTTTCTGATACTAGCACTTTATTTCAGAATTGCTAGGCATTCTGCTTGGAGGATTGATGAAGCTTTACTTGAGTGACTTCCACTTGCAACTCTTGTATTGTTGGTGCTGGTGCCCCATAGTTCCCATCCCAACCCAATCCATCTAGCATATTTCTTCCAAGATCCGTCTGTGATGAGAATGTGTGTTGGTGAATTCTTCTAGAATATTTGAATCAAGACTCCTTTGTTGGTGATTTGTGTTTCCTTCTTCCAGACCTTCCCCAGATCTAGCTTGAGAGTTCCTGTTCGAACTTTGTCGTTTTCTAAGGCGAGAGGGATGATGGGGTCAATTTCGGGGGCTGTTTGGTTGAAAACAATTGATCCAGATTTCCCAAAAGATAAGATTTATGAGGCAAATTTCAGAATCAGGAAGCGGAGAGTTGAACCAATCTAATAACCCCGGTCCATATTTTTTTTCCCATTTCCCAAGAAATGGAAAAGAGGGGGGGGGGGGGGGGTTGTTATTGGGCCAAGTTGACTAGTCAATACGTGGCAACAGAAAGCTAAAGCCTGAGTGTCCATTTTCACAATCACTATGGACCTATATATTACTCCCTCCGTCAATGAGGGTCCATTTTCACAAAATTCTTGTCTCAATACGAGTGTTAACATAACTTTGCCCCTAAATTATTTTTTTCGATTTTTTTTTACCGGTCTTTTTATACGTGCAAAACTAAATGTTTGGAGAGAGAGATTACAAGATTATTAATGAATCTTTGCCACCAAATTATACAAAGAGTTGAGATTTTTGAATGTTCCTTAAAATGAAATTTGGACACTCGTTTAGGGACAGAGGTAGGACTTCCTTTTCATATCACGGCTTGTCAGTGTCTTTAATAATTCCTTTTCTTGAAGTCAAGTTGATAAGAACGCCAAACTACGACAAAATGTTATCAAGAACTATCTTCTTAATATGAGTCCATGAGTAAGCCCACAGCTAAAAAACCAACACCAAACTACCTAGCAAATTGAAATGGGTTGGTTATGTGGCCCATTAATTTGCAGAAAATAAAAGTTGTTACTAGCTACTCTACTCCCACCACCCCCATTCAACTTGTTTGTTTTTTTTTTTTTTTTTTTTTTTTTTTCTGAAAGTAAAGGAATTTGACTTTTAGCCTATTTTGGTAGTAGAGGAGCATGAATAGTCTGTGAACCCTATAGTATTTCTGGCTCTGGCGCATATCGGGATATAGTAGATAACAATAGAGAATTTAGAAACTTCATAGAATAAGGGACACTTGGATTTAAAAATAAAAACCAACCTTTCAAGTACGGATGGCCAAACCGAACCGGAACCGCAAGGCATACGGGCCGGTTCAGGGTCACATATATGCCGAACCGGAACCGGACCGAAAATCCCTTGTTTTTCAATAATTTTAAGGGGGGGGGGGGACCGGAACCGGATTGTGCCAAACCGGAACAGGGGTAAGCGCGGGCCGGTTAAGGGTCACCCTTTTGCCGAACCGGAACCGGGCCCGGAACCAGTTTTGGCCATCCCTACTTTCAAGTAACCCACACTCTTTCCACATACTTGATGGGGTATTTGGGTGCCATGAACCGCCCAAGTTAAAAAATTATTGTCCTCATCAAGTCCCAAATAGTCCAAAGGATCATCCTAATAGTAGATTGTCAGCATGAAATTTCACACACCCCATCATCTAAGTTTAACCCCCTTAAAGGAGTCCAAAAACAGTATGCATACATTTAATCACCACAAAACATGAAGCCTAACCAGGAACATCACCAGCTGTCTGGAATGGTACCAATGGGGTCCAATAACTGGATGCCTTCACATAACAACCATTGTTATTTGTTACAACAAAAGTCTCACCAGGCACATGGCCAAAGTTCAATCCCATTTGGAGGGTTCCACCAAAGTACAAGAACATTTAAACCTCTCTAAGAGGTTCAATAGAATGATCAGTCTTGGTCTATTCCAAGTTATTGTTCCTTCAGTCCCATTATAAAATGGGTTAATGACAATTTAGAGCCTGAACTCCAGGGGGTGCGTCTAAAAGGGGTCTCGGTTTTTTTTTTTTTCCCGCTAGATAAGGGCTTCAATTTTATTTTTTTTGGCAATTAGGGGCTTTGTGACGGAATTCGTTAGAATTTATGTTAAGTGCTCATGTGCCTTGCACATGATCGACGAATTGGTTAATCTGAAATTGGTATTACCTATTAAGGGGCTTGATGAAAATTTCCTAGTTTAGTGGGTTAAAATTAAAAATAGTATATGGTAAAATAGATATTTTTATAAATAAATAATTACATTATGGAATACTCCCTCCGACCCATTTTAAACTTCAAAAATTTCCATTTTGGGTATCCCATTTTAAACTTCAAAATCCAAAAAAAGAAAGTTTTTTATACTTTTTTATTTAGTGGGACCTACATGTCATACACACAACAACTATCCACTAATTATTCCCTACCCCACTTTTTCTCTCCAACCCACTTTCTATACTCACATCACTCTACCCCACTATCTATATTATATAATATAAAGATTCTCATCTTAATTCTCGTGCCCACTTTTTTTTTGAAGTATAAGATGGGACGGAGGGAGTATTATATAAAGAAATTAAATAAATAATTATATTTTGCTTAAAAAAAACATAATAAAAATCTTATTAAATGAAATATTTATGAAAATGAGGGGAGAGGGGAGAAAAATAAAAGAAAAATTAACCCCTTCATCATCTCCCTCTCCCACTTTCCCTTACCTCCGTCTCAAACACACCAACGCCACCCACCATGGCAACGCCGCTGTCGCCTACACTTTCAAGTGCTCTCTATTTCGTCTCTCTCTCGTTATCTCTTCTCTTCTTTTCTCACAGATCCGACGACCCCATAGCCATCGGAGGTCAGATCGGACAACTACACTGCCACCGGATCTCAGATCCGACACCACCATAGCTACTGAAGCTTAGATCTGATAAATACGGTGTGTGTTCGAAATACTTAAAGCTGGTGTGTCTGTTCTCATTTTGTGCGTGTGTAAATCCAGCGTAATTTGGACAACTTTTCTCTCAATCATAATCAACAAACTCCCAGAAATTGGTGATGTTTTAGGTGTTTCTTGCCCATGGTGAGGACATGAGCTTTTTTTTTTTTTGGTTATGCTTTCCAATGTTGAAATTTTGGCTAGGGTGATGAGAAATAAATAGAGGTAGCTTGTTTTAAATTCTTATATTTTTCTGGGTTGGTGATTTGGTAAACTGATGGTGAATTCTTGATTATGAAATTTCTAAAAGGATTGTGGTAATAATGGTGGTAGTTGTGGTGGAAGGTGATGATCGTATTGTTGGTATATGATGTTGGTGGGTGGTTAGTGACGGTGGTTGTTAGAGTAAGGAGGACTGGAGGTGTGGGTGGCTAGGAAGAATGGGTTGAGGCGGTGGTTGGAGTGGGTGGTGTTGCCGGAGGGAGGGCTGAATCTGGGTTTAGCGTGTAATGGGGTTGGGGATGAGGTTGGGTGTAATATTTGATTTTTTAACCCTTTAAAATTTAAGAATTCCTTTAAACCCGTTGATAGCAAATATCAGTTCAAACTAACTGATCTGTTAATCACGTGCCATGCACATGGTCACTTAACTGAGTTTCTAACGAATTCCGTCAAAAAGCCCCTAATTGCAAAAAAAAAAATTGATTTGAAGCCCTGATCTAGCGGGAAAAAAAACCGAGGTCCCTTTTAGACGCACCTCCTGGAGTTCAGGCCCTAAATTGTCATTAACCCTTATAAAATGGTCTTTTTGAGATAGCTAGTTGCTTTAGGATGAATGTTGAATGCATTAATACTCATTAGTTAGATTATATATTTCCACATTTAACCCCTGTTATTACACACATGAACTTCTCATCATTCATTAGCCTCATTAGTTAGATTATATGTTTCCACATTTAACCCCAGTTATTAAACACATGAACTTCTCATCATTCATTGACCTAATCTTCATAAGGATAAGAGAGGCATTTTTGGTTTTTAATATATGAAAGAGGAAAACGAAATCGGAAAACTGTCAAAAGGAAACGAGGCCAATTTTATGGGACTGAAAGAGTAGTTGCTAGCATCCAAGCCTTAGGAAGTCAATCATACTTCACCCGCATACTCAATGTGCAGTTGGAGTCGCATATTAAATTCCACTCCATATTATTCTATGGATACGACATAGTCACCTTAGTGTGTCACTAAACTTAAAAAGAAGCTGATGATGCATTGCTAGAAGTTCATTGTTTCAAGTTCTTTATTTATGCAGGAGTGATGAAATCCTTACTCTCCTATAAGGGTAATTTCTATCACGGAGTTTCAAGCAGGTGTCAAGGATATGATAGAAGAGCTTAAAAAGCAAACATATAACAATCACGAGATAGGAGGAAGGTAATGCTAACCTCGAATCATCGTCCAGCAAAAATGAATTGCTAACTTCATGCTGGATATAACCTAAAGTTGCAAGCAAATCCTTACTGTGATTAGTTTTAATATACATATGAGATTCATGATTTATCATTCCTCAGTGTGGTCCCAAACGTAGACTGATACAAACTTACCTCTGGGGACACACTACGTGTGCCATACTTGTCATCCCAATACATTGTACTGATTCGATACAACTGCTGTACACTAAGCACCTGTGATACAAAGAATATGGCTGGTTGAGATCTAAGCAAGATGTAGGTGGAAATACTGGTGAATCAATTTTTTCACCCCCTCCTTCCAAAAATGAATGTCAAAATAGTTTCAAATTTGCTCTCGATCAAGAGCAAATTTGAATTTTTTTTTTTGGACATTCATTATGGGACAGAGGTAGTAAGTGAAAAGTGTATCCATTCACTGGGCACAGGTCGTGGCTTATCTCATCGAGGGATTTCTTTGGCTTTTGGTGTATGACCTGAGCCAGAATAATAAGAAAATTCAAGGCTGTTTCCCATATTTCCATCATCATTGGAATATGTAATAAAAAGGGCAGCCCGGTGCACAAGGCATCCCCGCATAGCGAGGGTCCGGGGAAGGGTCCCCACCACACGGGTGAAATGTAGGCAAACCTTACCTTGCATTGCAAGAGGCTGCTTCCAGGACTTGAACCCGTGACCTCCAAGTCACACGTCAACACCTTAACCGGTGTACCAAGGCTCACCTTCCATTGGAATATGTAATATCTCAAGAAAATAAAACATGATAGTTTACCAGAAATCCAATAGCCTGCCTGATATGCTTCAGCTAGTCCCAAGATGAACCTGCATACTACAATTTTTTCCCCATTGGTTATGAATAATATGTTATACTTTATAAACAAAAATTAGGAAAATCACAAGTGAAATGACAAAGAATCTAAATACCTCATCTGTAGCTTTGAAGCACCAATTTTCCAGTTCAGCCAATCCTGCTTTAACATATTCACCATTACTAAACGAACAGCATTCTCGCCTCAATAGAAGGCTGCAATCAGAAACATAAGTATAAAACCATAAATAAACACTTACATTCACATGAGGACAACTTGCAAATGCAAATAGATTATACCTATTGAATAGTTGAACGTTGATGAAAGAAAATATTTGGGTGAACACTTTGCGCACCAAAAATGGAGGTACCTGAAAAATGAAATGAGAAATGAAAGCAGGTAAGGAAAAGGCGGTGATGAAGAAGACACATTAAAATGCTAGCTTGCACAATTAGCTTAAGATCCCCCAGGGAACAGGGACAAGGAAAGAGCAAATAACAAAAGCAGCAGAATTTCCACTGACGTGATTTGCTTTCAAAGTATTCAAGAAATTTCCAAGGCTCTTCACGATGCCTTGCCAGTGAGCAATCAAAGCTTGCTGTGCAGCTGAATTTGCAACTGAACGCGATGATCCCTTTACTAAGCTTGCTCTAGATTGGTGCCTAATGAAAACATCAATAAATATTACATAAAATAGTTCGCAGTAAACGAACAACCAACAGAAAGCACATAAAATGGTGTTGAAATCATGGATGGACATTGATGAGAAAGAAAGATGAAAGAGAGAGAATTTGGGAATTTCTTCTGTATTCACAAAAAAGATGAGATTACATCTATATACAACTATCCTTGACATCTATCTAACAAACTCTAACTGACTAACAAAATTTGTTAGACTAGTACAACTAACTACCCTGATATTCACATCTATTTACAGACTTGCCTATACATATATGAGTATTTACAAAACAGACCCTGAGCTGCTTTACACTTAACCATTGTCAGTCACCTCAGTACTCTTATCACCCCCCCTCAAGATGGATGGCTGAAAAAGATTAAAGACATTCATCTTGTTCAGTAAGTGAGCAATTCTGTCACTAGTGAGTGACTTTGTAAACAGATCTGCAGGTTGTTCCAAAGTAGGGATATAGACAGGATCAACAATGCCATTTGAAATCTTTTCCCTTATCAAGTGACAATCAATCTCTATATGCTTAGTACGTTCATGAAACACGGGATTGGCAGCCAAATGTAAAGCAGATTTATTGTCACAATAAAGGGAAACAGGAGTAAGATTGGTGAGACCAAAAGCATCCAAAACTGATAATAACCAAGTGATCTCACAACAAGAATTTGCTAAAGCCCTGTATTCAGCCTCTGTTGAAGATCTAGACACTACTGATTGTTTCTTGCATTTCCAAGAAATGAGAGAGGTACCAAGGAACATGCAAAAACCTGATAAAGACCTTCTGGTAGTGGGACAAGCAGCCCAATCTGAGTCACTGTATGCACTAAGTTTGAATGAAGATGGACCATAGAATAGACCCTGACCAGGGTTTCCTTTTAAGTATCTTACCAACTTGAGTGCTGCATCAAAATGTGGTTCTCTGGGAGTGGATAAAAACTGACTAAGAATGTGAACTGGATATGAGAGCTCTGGCCTGGTAATGGTGAGATAAATAAATCTGCCAACCAGTCTCCTGTACCTACTAGGATCAGGTAATAAAGTTCCTTTATCAGCAGCAAGCTGATGATGAGCATCCATGGGCACTTTGGCAGGTCTGGCATTGTCCAATTTTGTGTCTTTTAAAATGTCCAGAGTGTATTTTCTCTGATGAAGATAAAGGCCTTTTGAAGATCTAGCAATTTCCAAGCCAAGGAAATATTTGAGATGGCCTAAATCCTTAATTTTGAATCTGGAATGCAAATGCCTTTTAACAGCTGAGATAGTTTCTGGATCATTCCCAGTGATTATCAAATCATCAACATAGACTAAGACAGTTGTACACTTAGTGGTAGTCCTCAATATAAACAGGGAATGATCTGCATGAGTTTGGGAGAAACCAAAGGCAATGAGAGCTTCTGAAATTTTTTGAAACCACTGCCTAGGTGCTTGTTTGAGACCATATAAGGATTTGAGGAGTTTGCAGACCATAGGAGAGGAATCTGAAGGTGAGGAATTAGATGTGGGAACCTGCAAGCCAGGAGGAATATCCATATATACCTCTTCAAGGAGATCCCCATGCAGAAAAGCATTGGACACATCCATCTGAAATAAGGCCCACTCTTTGGTAATTGCTATAGCTAATAGAGTCCTCACGGTTGTCATCTTGGCCACAGGGGCAAAAGTCTCATAATAGTCTTGTCCTTCAACCTGTGTGAACCCTTTTGCTACTAGCCTTGCCTTATGTAGGCAAACCTTACCTTGCATTGCAAGAGGCTGCTTCCAGGACTTGAACCCGTGACCTCCAGGTCACACGGCAACACCTTAACCGGTGTACCAAGGCTCCCCTTCTGATTAGCAAAGAGAAGTAAAAAAAAAAAAAATGCAATAAAATACATTTGTCTCCATCAAAAATGTGTCAGTCACACCTCGAATTATTATTCCTAACAGTTTTTGCATTACCAAATGCTTCAAGAACTGGATTCGTCTGCAACAAAATAGTTGGCGAAGGTTCCATAAGAATGCATATAAAAAGATTTTATAAGACATAAGCGACAAAAATTGTAAAATAACTCGAACACTTTTACAAATAGAGAACTATACGTCATGTATCATACTTCAAGGACTTGCTGTTCAACTGTTCGACCTTCAGTTGCCTTCCTACCGCCCAAAAAGGCAAGGTATCGCATAAGCATTTTGGTGGTTTCAGTTTTACCTGCTCCACTTTCACCACTGACCAGAATGGAGTTACTTTTCCCCTCATTGATAATTGCCCTGATTTCAGTTAACATACAACAATGTGTCAAGAGGACAACCATAAAGGACTTGATAGTTACAAATAAGCTGCAATGGTATTAGAAATAACCTGTAAGACACATCAGCAACTGCAAAAACATGAGGACTTAGTTCTCCAAATGGGGCTCCTTTGTATTGTTCCATCATATGACCATCATAGAGATGAGGCAGTCTTTGGAATGGATTGATAGCAATCAGAATATTGCCTGTGTAAGTCTGTCAAGGTTACGAAACGTCAAGATTATTTATCACTGCATAGTTGTGCAGAAACAAAGGGAAAAGACGTTTGAATCAGACAATAAGAAGATCTTTACATAAATTTCATTCAGTTCATATCTGATTCTTAGATTCTGAAGAACTCCAGGCTCGTGCAAATAAGATAGCTTTATCATGTCATCAACACCACCAGTAGGAGCTTCCATATCCTTGGGATATAGTTTTGATAGCTTTGCCACAATCTGAAGAAAAGCCAGAAAGATGAACAAGATGCACGCTGAAATAAGTACACAGGCAATAGATTAAAGGGAAAATTCTATCGTACGGCAATTAGGCCTGCACTGCTTTATGGCACTGAATGTTGGGCCGTGAAACAGTGTCATATTCATAAGATGAATGTAGCGGAGATGCGTATGCTACGATGGATGTGTGGGCATACAAGAAAAGATCGATTGAGAAATGAGGTGATCAGGGGTAAAGTAGGAGTTGCGTCCATTGAGGATAAAATGAGGGAGCATCGTCTAAGGTGGTTTGGTCATGTGAGACGGAGACCGAGTGATGCACCGGTTAGGAGGCCTGAAGAGTGGAGAAGTGATAAAATGGCGAGGGGTAGGGGAAGACCCAAGCAAACTTGGATTAAGGTGATTGAAAATGATATGAGTTTACTCGGAGTGGATGAAGATGTGGCGTTGAGGAGGCCGGAGTGGAGGGCGAAAATTCATGTGAATGATGGGGGTTGATCGTACTTTTTTTTTTATTATTTATTTATTTTATTTTATTTTCTCCATCTTTTTCCCCTCTCTCTCTCTCTCTCTCTCTCTCTCTTTCTCTTTCTCTCCCTCTCTTCCTTTTATCACGATGACATATGAGGATTCATGTTAGCCGACCCCAAATTATTTTGGGACTAAGGCTTTGTTGTTGTTGTTGTTTGAGATTTATAAATAATTTCCCGCTCCCAACTTGCAATGGATTTGATGTCAGAATTCATAGTGATTATTAAAGATTGGGCAAATTGCAATTTGGTAACCTGAGTTTTACACATAGTTGCAATACCCTAGCTATGTTTTGTTTTGTGCCAATCCGGTTACTAAGTTTGTCATTTTGTTGCAATTATGTGTAAAAACTAACAAATCGTTAAATTTTTGACAACTTTTAAGGCATGTGCACAACACATGATTTTTAAGAGCAATTTTGTCATTTCCCATAGTGTGTGCAAGGCACGTGATGACTCCAGCCGGCGTCCATCTTCTTCCGGCGGCGGCGGCCACTTTCACCCACCACCTCTTTCCCTCCTCCTCCCCTTCACCCTTTCACTAAAACCAATCATTTCAAATTCTTTTCCCCTACACCCTCTCTCTCTCTCTACCCCACTCTCTGACGCCTACCGTCGCTGCTCTCCCTCACTCCGGCGGTTCGATTGGATGGAGTTGCTATTCGATTTTTTGGGAGTTTTATTGTGTCCGACATTGATGGAATTTGAAACCCTAGAAAAGAGGGGTAGACGTGCTTGTACAGAGAAATTAAAGAAGGGTGGAGATTTGTCAAGGGTTTCTTGGGTCATGGATCTTGATAGGGTATTTGATAGAGAAGGGAAGGAGGAATTGAAATTGAAGGATGTAGATGATGGGGGAGTGGTAGTGGAATTTGGTGGAGGTGGTGTGGGTTGGTTATAGAGAAGTGGGGAGGGGGAAGAAGAGGAACATGGAAGAGGATAACAAGTCTCATGCCCACGCGGAATGACTGAAGTACCCCTTTAAAAGTCATGTGCATAACATTTGTATTTGATTTCGTCAAAATATTAACAATTTTGTTAGTTTTTACACCTAATTGCAACAAAATGACAAACTTAGGAATTGGATTGGCACAAATTAAAACTTAGCTAGGGTATTGCAACTGTGTGTAAAACTCAGTTCACCAAATTGCAATTTGCCCATTATAGATTGGGTGAAGCGCATATTCTCATTCAAGCAGTGCAATATCAGCTTTTCCACGCCTTCATTTAGATCAACACAAGATTACCTTCTAGCAAACGTTACATTGAAGTGTGAAGAAACAGACAACTGGCGGACCATCCTTGTATAAGCTAGCCGCTATCTATTTTTACAAATGAATTGAACACAATGGAAATCGCATGCTGATTAAATGATAGAAGTCACACGTTGAAGGAGTTTCGATCCCAAAAATGAGAGATTAAATACCAAGTTGGTTTTTGACGCTCATTGACCTTCATGTGCCATTTGAATCACATATTAGGAAATGACAAGGAAGCACCTTCATGCATCACGATTGGCATAATTGGTTAAAATGAGATCTCAACTCTCAATGTCGAGGTGTCAAAGCAATTAGAGCAGAGACACTAGCTGTTATTTCATTTTTTTTTTTTTTGAAATAGTTAAGAAGGCGGTAGAAAAGCTCTACTATATTTGTAGAACAATAAGAACCAAAAGAAATGGAAAACAAACAAACACCCCTCCAAACAAATGCAAACAAATGTGAAAGAAGTGAAGCAGATGAGAATGAGACTTGTAACCAAATTTTAAGGACCTACCTTCTTTCCATCAGTAATCTGGATTTCCGCTTCTTGCCCATTGATTTTTGTTACCTGTCCATCAATCCAAGCTAGTGTAGGGTCCTCCACCCATAAGTGAGTCCCTACTATAATGTTCACCGCAGTGCCCTGGAGAAAATAAGCAACAGTTATGCATTGTATTTCATCAACACGGCATCAGAAGATGAACTTCTGCATAAATGTCATTTAAGTAAACACCTCATTATCACAAGAGTACCTCAATTGGTAATTAACGTTTGCATAATAAAGGTTGTAAGTTAAAGTCTCACTAAAAGCAAGACAATCAATGTGGTCTTAACATGGTAGAAAGGGTTTGGAACAGGGAAAAGACTACCCTTGTGTAGCCAATCATTGCTTCTATCAACTACCATGACAAAAACAAACCCACTCACTAGCAAATACTCCCTCCGTCCCAAAATGATCTCCGCGTTTGACTATTCAAACTTTTTAAGGATATGAACACTTGCTTCACTAGCTATGGTTTGTTTATGCACTTTGGGAAGAACATTTTGGGACAATGAGAAATGACAAATAGGAAGGTCATTTTGGGACGGAGGGAGTATACAAGCATAGGTATGACATTCTACTTCATTTGTCAGCACTTTACAAACCCAAATAACCTTCTTTGCCACTATATCCATCTCAAGTTTTCTGTTTGATGCGAATACCATAATCAATAGGTAGATTCATTTGAGTTCAAAAATAAAAGATTATCATCATAAATGGATCATGAATGGTGTTAATTTTCTCTTATAAGGTTACAGGACTTGGAGTTCTTCTCCAACAATCAGTATTAACTACTCCCTCCGTCCCGAAATGATCTTCTCATTTGTCATTTTTCATTGTCCCAAAAGTTCTTCCCATTTTTACATTTGTGCTTAAATGTGCATAAACACAACATGGCTAGTGAAACAAGTTCATATCCTTAAAAAGTTTGAATAGTCAAATGTGAAGATCATTTTGGGACGGAGGGAGTATTTACTACCCATTAGTAGTATAACTGTATATTTCAGTTCATGCAACAGTATTAACAAGATTCATGTGTAGCCTCCTTTCAATGATTAAGAACAATATCGAGCCTCCCAACTTGACTACCACTAAAACCCAACTTTTACGCAAGTAAATCCCGAAATCCGAGTAGCAAACCAGACAAGTTCATCAAACACAATTTTTTTTTCCGAATATTTGCTGATGAATTTTCAGTGAGACATCAATGCACATATTCAAAGTGTGTCTGTAGTCAATCTGTCCCAATGCATTAACATTATGACTATCATTTTAAATTTGCAATCAAAGCAAATACACAATGCTGCATACATAACAAAATTAAAATTCAAAACAGAAACAGAAACGAGTTTTAAAATAAATCGAGAAGGCAGACATACCATTGTATGAAGTTGAACAAAACTCTTCTTCTCAGAAATACATAATTCGCGTCTTCAGTTCGCTCCAACACAAATACCATCTCACGTTTGATTCCAGGGAAGATTTGGCGAGTAATCAATTGGAATTATCAAGAATTTGGTGCTAGTGACAGAAATTTCCTTCACAGCTGAATCGGAGCCAGTACAGATCGATTTTCTCTTTCTTTTTGTGTATAATTTTTTTGGGGATTTTTCTCTCTCTTGAATTTTGGATTGCCTGATTTGTGGAGGCGACATTGTTAGAGAGCTGCAGTGAAGTCGGATCCTCACTCTTACCGATTTGTAGGAGATTTGTGGCTATGAAAATACTATTTCTCCACTCTATTTGCCAACTCTTCCAGCTGAGGGCTGAGGGTTTAGCGGAGTGAATGAATGTGTTCAAATGTAGCGCGGGGAATTGGTGCCATTTTCAAGTGGTTGTACCACCATGTACTATAGCTAGACATATGTCCGTCCGTGTGGACCCCGCCGGTTCTCGATTCATAAACCAACATTTCAGGTTTCATATACTATGTTCGAACCGAAAATGAACCGTGAATATGCGGCTTATGGTCTGGTTTACGGTTCGTGTTTAGTTTCATGCTTCATCCGTGTCTTTCTTTTTTTTATTACCACTTTTTTTAAAGCAGATTTTGAGATGACAGTTATAACAAAAATTAACGGAAGAAACCAAGTTAGAGAGTAGAGAGGGATCAAGTAGAAAGAGATTAGAGAACTGATGCGGAAAAAATAGGGAATGAGTGTTCTACTTATATTGCCACACACGCACACCAAAACATGTGTCACACACACGACCACTCATAGCACACTGCCACACAACAGTCACCAATCACTACCGCCAAACAATCATAAAATTTTAAATTTAGACGGTCTAAACCATTAGTGGTTCTCAAGCTCAAACCTTAAATAAACCATAAACCACAAGTACTCGGTTTGTCTCTAGTTCACTAATTCATCTAGTCCAATGTTTTAACTGATTTTCAACTGTCCAAGACTGCCGCATGTCACTATAGTTGAATCACAAGGCATGCACGTTTTTAATTGAGGAAATGATAAGCTAGGGTTCATAATTTAATTTAAACATTAATCAGATAGAAGTTTTATGACAAAATTTCGAACAAAATCCAGTTAAATCACACTCATCAACGCTGTAATAAAATGTACTTTGCACATTGAATGAAAACACCTCAATTTTATGTCTATGTTTTGATATATACATGAAAAAAACATGAAAAATATTGATGACATTAAATATGATCGAACTCATCCGAATCATAGCTCTGATACCATGTGTTAAATTTAAAGCACAGAAAAAGCAATAAATCAAAAGTGGCAATAGGAATAAAGAAGAAACAATATGAAAAAACTTGAACATATTGTTCTAAGAACTGAGTCTCTTTAAATCTAGAAATCAACAACTAAAAGTTCTTGAAAATATAGCCACTATAAAATAAGCCAACTACTATTTACCAAAAGTATATTAACTACTACTTGCTAAAAAGTAGCAACACCTAAAAAAACGTAGAAAATCCTAAAGAAAGTTTTTTTGGGGGACTTGTCACCGTCAGATGGCCTTTATACGTCAACTTCAGCGTATATGGCCGCAAGTTTGACAAATTTGCTAGACCACAAAACCCGATCTTCTCCAACTGTGAGCATTTTCAGATCGTTTTAACTGATAGTAGCTAATGGATTTAATGGCTCTTTTGTATCCATGTCGTTCCCTCTTGTTATTGTTTACATGTTTCTTGGTTGCATCACACACATGGGTCATTGCCCCATTATGATTCAACCATAGTTACCAAGAACGTTGGACGTTTCGGGACGGGGGACGGGTACGGGAACGAGGAACGTGACTTAGTAAATTTTGGGTACGCTGGGGCTGGGGGTAGGATCAATTAGGAACGTGGTACGCTATACATTGAAAACACATCACTAAGTTGAATATAATAACATATATACACACACACTTACATATATTTATATATACTATATATACTTTTAGGGAGATAAAAGAGTACAATGTAAAGGCGGATAACCATAAAAGATTGTAAATGCAGACAAGATTCTACGTTGATGACCGTTTATTTTCCGGTACGATTGATTGAGTACTTTGGGTCGAGTTCCCTTGTGAACCTGGGACGCGTGTTCCCGGGACGTGGAACGAGGGGGGGGGGGGGTTGGGAGTTCCCGGTAACTATGGATTCAACCGAATGGGATTGGAATATGGGAGCTTTGGCTACGATTGATAGAGATTACGGAGTTCTTAACAGTGTTCTTCATCACATTACAGAAACTCATGTGACTCATCATTTGTTCTTCATGATATCACATTATCATGCAATGGAGGCGACGAATGTGATCAAGCTGACTTTGGGTGATTATTATCAGTATGATGACACTCTGATCTTGAAAGATATGTGAAGAAAAGCTACACAGTGTTTCTTTGTTGAGAAAGATGAAGATGATGAGAAGAATAAAGGTGTTTGTTTATTGGTTTAGTGAAAATGTGACTAAGAGAGAAAAAATTGAGATGTCTTATATATATATTTTCTTTCTATGGTAGTGATCGCTAAGATTGACTTGTCAACTATGATATTTGTTTCGGGTACGATTGATTGAGTACTTTGGGTCGAGTTCCCTTGTGATGGGACGCGTGTTTGGATTTCTCGGTAACTAATTTCTTTGGCTAGATTGATAGAGATTACGGAGTTCTTAACAGTGTTCTTCATCACATTACAGAAACTCATGTGACTCATCATTTGTTCTTCATGATATCACATTATCATGCAATGGAGGCGACGAATGTGATCAAGCTGACTTTGGGTGATTATTATCAGTATGATGACACTCTGATCTTGAAAGATATGTGAAGAAAAGCTACACAGTGTTTCTTTGTTGAGAAAGATGAAGATGATGAGAAGAATAAAGGTGTTTGTTTATTGGTTTAGTGAAAATGTGACTAAGAGAGAAAAAATTGAGATGTCTTATATATATATTTTCTTTCTATGGTAGTGATCGCTAAGATTGACTTGTCAACTATGATATTTGTTTCGGGACATAGGGAGATGATGTTTATTCCGGAACAATTTCAGGACAATTTCAAGAGACAAGTTAACCAATGGGGCCGGGGCTGATCCAACATAAAAACTGCCACTAGATGCAAGATCACACAAAACATTAAAACCAATATTCCACAGTTCAACTTGCCTTCCAAGAACAAGTCTTTAATGGTCAACAAGTCTCTTAACTCCATTTCTAGCCTTAAAAACCTACACATTACCTACTACCTAAAAACTATCACAAGTTCAATTCAGTTCATTTCATTTCAGACATGACCCAAATCTCACACTACATCAAACTTCTCAATTACCATCATCAGTAGATTCAAGTACAGGTTATCTCCACCACCATCACCACCACCACCCGCTCGGCCACCTTCATGCTTAGTGCCGCCACGACCAAAGTCTCCAAAGCTTCCTCCAAGGCCGCCACTGCTATTACCTTGAAGTCCTCCAGTACTGCTCCCAGCACCACTCGAGCTCATCCCAAGCTGACTCTGCAAAGCTTGTTGCTGAAGGGATGAGTATTGTTGTTGACCGTAGAGCATTGAGTTGCGTGCAGCCATGATTGCTTGTGGTGACATTTGTTGAGCTTGTTGGTTCTGTAGGTAATGTCCTCCTCCTCCCTGCGCAATCCCACTTGTTGGGAACTACACAACATTAAGGAAAGTACAATCAGAAATGGTTAATTAGTGCCAAGGTTGCAAAATGTTGGTTTAATTGCAAAATTACAAAATACTCCCGCTATACCTAAACGAGTTTCCATTTATAACAGGGTCAATAATTTTTCTATTAACAAACTAGTTTGGTGCTCCCGTGTGTACTTGCAAATATTAAAAGTCAACAAGGAGGATAGATGGGTAGTAATGTATACTCCATCCGTCCCTTGACAACTTTCACTAATTTCCACATTTGGTGTCCCATTAGTAAGTCTCAGTATACCAAAATGTCCAAGTTTTTTTTTTTTTTTTTTTTTCACCCTACCCCAATTGTCATACTTATTAAACTGTGGGTCCCACTCTCAAATCATCATACTCATAGCCACTTTCCCACTCACAATACTTTTGAATATATATACTCTCTCCTTAATTTTGATGTCGGAGAAAAATGGTGCAAGTTGTTATGGGACGAAGGGAGTATTGTTTTTGGGATATCCCAATGAAGGCTATCATTTCCATTTAAGGAATCTTTGTAGAACAAAATGACAAAACTAAACCTTCATCGTCCTACCTAGATTGAGGAATTCATCTGTTTTTAGGGACAGTTTAGGGAATTAATATTATCGAATGTTACATTTCCGTTGGGACAATGGGACCACTAATTAATAACCAACCTTTATCTTCCCTCAAAGTAAATGGACACTTAGGGACAGATGAGTGATAATCAATTGGATTGGGTATTTATTCCCATAAGCTACTTTATTTTTACGGGGGTAATACTCTAAAGTCATCAAAAATGCCACGAAATTTGCTCCATAAATTGACGTCTCATAATTTTATTGGTGCTTCTAATTAGAGTGTGGCGGGTCCACAATCGATGCAGCCAATAAAATATCGTCACCTCATTTTGTGTCCATATTCTATTGTTCCCTTAGCATTGCCATTTTTAAGAATATCAATGTTACATATAAAAAGTACTCCGTAAATAAGACAAAATGAAGGATGGAAAGAGTGTACCTGGGAATGCATGGCAGGTGGTTGAGGTTGAGAATCAGCAATAGCTGCAAGGTACATAAGGTTTCTCTGAAGCCTGGCCTGATTCCTGTTCAGATAAAGGCACAAGTAATTCGTTATCTGGGATCGAAAGGTGAAAGATAGTTTGTATTTGACCAATACGAGGTACATAATGTACCGTGTAGATCATTTCAGGTATTCAGTTAACAGTTGCTTTCATATGAAATCAACACACATTACGCAAAATAAAATTGGAATTATCATGGACCAACTCTAAGATTATATGAGTCTAAGTAGGGTGTCTTTCTAGCAATTGGTAACATATCGTCTGTTCCAATTCCATAGGAGACGGACAAAACGTTACACATAGATTCCAATTACATATCTCTACTACAAAATGCTTCTAAGATGGTAAGTCACTTGCTCAAAACCGAGAGCAAAAAGAAAATGAATAAGAGAGACAATCCATAAAGGCCAAGTTGAACACTCACTCTGCACACTCACTGAGTTTCCCCGCGTTCTGGCTCTCAACAATCTTGATTATCAAAGACTTGTTCTCATCCAGATACTGCATATAAAGAAGCGAAAATTGACTTAAAACAATTGAATGGGTGACACTAAATTAGAATAGAAAGAAGAAATTGTACATCCCTCTGTCGTCATTCAGGAAACTAACAATAGGAGATATCATTCAAAGCACACAAAGTTGGTGATTAACTAATTTGGTGAATTCAGACTGAATGATGAAACATGATATCATACACAACATTTGCTACCTCAATCATTCAAAATCAAGGGAAAACATCTTAAATTGAAAGAGGAGAGAACTGTAAACGCAAAGAAGATTAAAATAAGCTTCTTGGTGCAGACAAAACCATTCCGTCTGACTACTAATTTTGTTACAAAACTCTTACTACACTATACCCTCTATAATTAAAGAGACGTGACCTACCTCCTATACATTTATACAACATCCTTATACACAAATTATACGGCCTGCACACTTATACCAAATACAAAAGGTGAGACCCCATCAAAAGGCCAACTATACACTTCACCCCTCCTATAAACAACCCTCCCAATGTGAATGGTATGCTCTCTCTCTCTCTCTCCCTCCCTCTCTCGCTCATATACAGTTTCTCTCATATACGCTATCTTGATTCTCACACCCGAGCGTTAGTGGAGCATTTATGTATCTTTGCCACCCCTACAGTGCCCTGAAAGTCGTGGCGTCATCAACAACAAAGCACACACCCCCAAAATGCTCAGGACTCAGGAATGTCAATTACATATGGGAATGGAAAATAAATTAAGGAAACACATGCTGGGTCCACAAAACATTCATCTGACAATACACTAAAAGGATGGAAAAGCTAAAAAATTATGACTAAACAAGTGAAACATTACAAAACTGTTCTTCAAACATTCATAAGTTCAACCAAAAATTAAAATAAAATAAAAAAGTCAGCAAGATCCCTTTCTGAGCAATATGGAGACAAGAAAAGGGAATAAAGTAGTAATATAAAGAGCATCCCTTTTACATGAGAAACTAGTAAAAAAGATGCAAAGGACATTAGTAGATAATAAAAGCAAACCTACTGAGCTAGCATAGGAGTATCAAGTATCAATCTACAAGCTACTGACAAAAATAAGTATGTTCATATAAACACTAGAGAGAGAGAGAGAGCACCAAACCTCACATGAGCTCATACTTTAATCTCATTAAAAAAAATACCCACAAGCAAAAATCTTGAACCCATAA
Organism: Campanula takesimana; assembly: GCA_026119855.1. Taxonomy (NCBI): domain Eukaryota; kingdom Viridiplantae; phylum Streptophyta; class Magnoliopsida; order Asterales; family Campanulaceae; genus Campanula; species Campanula takesimana. The sequence goes on along the minus strand of JAOWBW010000608.1, from coordinate 567,555 downwards.
AAGAACAATTATATAAATATAGTATGTGTCTAAATCAAATGCAAACTGAACAGAAAACCCTCAAATATCAGCTTCTAAACCATGACAAAATAAGATACTCCAACTGTTCCGGGATAAATGTCTTACTTTCTATTGCCCGAAATAAATGTCGTCTTACTATAAATAGGGTACGAATTGGTGATCTTATACTAATTCTATATGCAATCAGAAACACAACTAAAGCTTAAAAATATTGACTTCAACTATGATATTATTCCGGAACAAACGGAGTAATGTTCAAGAAAACACTGGAGAGAGCACCAAACCTCACATGGGTTCATACATAAAGACTATAACTTGAGGCCATATCAGAACAACTATTAGGTCTACAAGATCTATTACAAATTGACCATGCTCAAAGATAACCATACCAAAATGAGCAAATAGTAGAGAAATTGGTACAAAACAAGAGAAATAGAATAAAATGTAAAACAAGTATAAGGAAGAACATCAATGAACAGAAAAAGAAAACTCTGAAAGACAGAATCCAAAAGAAGGAAAAGCAGAGAGAAAGGTGATTTCTTTTTTTTTTTTTTTTAAAAAAAAAAAACACCAGCAAAAGGCATCAGAAACACACACACTAAACACACAGTGAATAAGAAAGAGAGAGGAAATTAACCTGTTGAATATGATCAGTAGTGACGTTGTTGGGATAGTAGGCTGCCATCATGGGCTGCATCTGCATCAGGTGCTGCTGTTGCATTCTTTTTCTTTCTTTCTTTTATACTTATAACTCCACCACAATCTCTCTCTCTCTCTCTGACCCTCTTCACTTTCTCTCTCTAAAAGTATTTTTCTCTCTCTAAAACACCAACACTCACACACACTGCAAAGTGCAAAGAGATGGGCCTGCTTGTGTTTATTTGTTCAGACCCTCTTTTTTTTCCTTCACCACAGTTAGTCAAATACTACAAAAATGAAACCCTCAAGAAAAAGAAAAGAGAGAGAGAGAGAGAGAGAGAAGAGAAGAGAAGAGAAGACCCTGATGATGATGGTCAAAAACAGTGGCAGCTGTTACTGAGCTTTCTTCAGTGTACTATGCCTATATACTAGCTTGTCTATTCTGCTCTGCTCAAACACTTAAATGGTTGGTGGGGGATAGAGAGAAGAAGAAGTAGAGGGTTTGGAGGGTTTAAATGTTTAATGCCTTCTTTTCCATTTATATTTATCTACTGTGTGGACTACTTTATTTGTTAGCTGGGTTTTGCTGATTTTGGGTCATTCTTTGGCTTTGGCTTGTATTTTCGGGATGTGTGCTATTGTGTCTCAACACACACAACCCCTTGCTCTATCTCATCTCCCCCTTCAAAGAAATGGGAGTTCAGCAAATGTTGAATACAATTATGATGACCAGCATCTTCGATACTACTCTCTACCTCCCGGTTTAAGGTTATTATTTTGATTTTACATACTTATTACTCTTTCAGGTTTAAAATAACTGTCTTTTTTTTACATTTGTACAATTCTTAAGAAATGCATTGATTATCATGATTTAATGACAAAAGTGCCAAATATACCCCTATTAAGTAAGCATCTTTCCTACATTAAAGTCTCACATTATGACAATTAATAAACCATAACAAGTTTCAATGCAAGGGTAAGAAGGACATTTAGCTCAAAAGTGATAATTATTTTGGACCAACATTTTGTTCCAAAAGTGACAGTTATTTTGGACCGGAGGGAGTAAAGAATTAAGACAAACTTGAGTCAATAATAGTAGTGGCTGGAGGATATAATTGTCCATTCATAAAGCAAGTGGGTGAAAAGTAGTTAAGTGATGATTTTTTTTAATAATATACTGTATAAACTTTGAGGACATGATTGTCCAAAATACTATTCGTTCTTTGTCATTTAAAAAATAAACTGGGAAATACAAAAAAAATAAAGTAAAAACCTTAAACTGGGTCGGACGGAGTACTTTTCCGTCGTAACAAACTGCCCATTTTACTATTTTGCGCATTTCATTGAAAACTCTTATCTATAACTATATAAAATGAAGAGAGTTTTGCCATTTTTAGAATGAGACACTATGCACATCTAAAATAGGAAAGTTGGGTAAATAAGTTCAAATATATCATTATCTTTAATTTGGCACAAGTAGTCAACTTTGCATGTGTATTGATTTTATATGATACTTTTTAATTCTTTTTATTTAGTTAACAAAATGAATTATGATCAATATATAATGAAAAATTACTAATTGATGCGGACGGAAGGCGTTTGAGTTTTTGGAGTCACTTGAGCGCGTGCGCGTAAACGGTAGTAACTTTTGACTCAAGATTAACAACGGAACGCACCGCATATCAAATCGAACGTCGGAGCGAGATAAACAAAAATTCATTACCGTTAATTTGCTAGAAGTAGTCAACTTTGCATATAAATTTATTTGAGCCCGTCTCCTGTGCGGCCGCCGCACGGAGGCGAGCCTAATTTTTTATTTTTTTTTGTCACCCCAACTTTTTTTCCTACCAACAAAAGTAACACTTATTATAATGAAATGTAACACTTTTTTTAAAAAAAAATGTACCACAATTTTGCTGGAATAGATTAAGATAACATAAAGATTGACAACTAAACTAATGTCACACTTTTTATAAAAAAATGTAACACTCTTTTTTTTCAAATGTAACATTTTTTTCAAAATTAACATAAGATTAACAAACTAAACTAATGTTACATTTTATAAAAAATGAATGTAATATTTTTTTCTCAATTGTGACAGATTATATTCTTAAATGTAACATTATAGCTGAAAATGTAACAGTTTTTTAATTAGAAAGTACGTAACAATTGAAATGCAAACTCGATTATATATATGATTTTTTTACTCTTTTTTTTAAAGAAGAAAAGTAACATTTACTAAATTAAAATGTTACATTCATCTATATAAAAAATTATAATCATATATTCACTTTGTTACACTTCAAATGTTACTTTTTTTAACCACAAAAACTATCAAACAATTTAAATTTTCTTGCAAAACTACTGTTACATTTGACTGTAAAAAGTGTTACTTTTTAAAAATGAAACTGTTACATTTACCAGACAGAGTGTTACATCTTAGCTGACAAGCAGCTTAAACTTTTTGTGTGTAAAAAAATATGTTTTTTTTTTTTTTTAAATCAAACCATATCATGACCTATCTAGTTTGATTCGTCTCGTCGAGACGAACACAACGGTATTTCTTTTTTTAAAAAAATCTGACTTGTAAATACCAAGATATAACATTTTAAAGTTATTGAAGGTTTTTCCTTTTTAAGCTTGCCACGTGTCGCGATCTGGGAGGGTGAGAGAGGTTGGGCCGGGCGGGTTGTCTAGGCTGGGCGGGTTGACCCGTGGGTTTGGCCCGTTACACATGGTGCAACGGGTGTATATGAGAATTTGTCAATTTATTTTGTATATGATAATTTCACTTTTTTTAATTAAGTACAAAATTGAAGTTTGATCTATACACCCTCCGTCCCAACACAAGTAAGACTTACAATATTTCCTTTTTAAACCGTCCCACCACAAGTGAGACTGCTTAAAATGAAAATATTTTAATATATTTATATTCAATCAACCCACTATTTAACTCCACTCATTCTTTCTCTTCATTTTCTACCACTCAATTTATTCAATCAACACTACTATTTACCACATTCATTCTCTCTCTTCACTTGCTACCACACATGCACTACTTTTCTCTTAATTATTGTGCCCACTCCCCTAGTCCTACTTGTACTAGGATGGAGGGAGTATATATTAAAAAAAGAAGAAGCACACATCTATATTTATAGTAATCCATGATAATATAATAACAAGAAAGTTGTAAATTTTGCAATAATGAAAGGCAAAATTGTCTTCGAATAATCTAGCTTATTGTACAAGCTTGGTTGTCATCCATATCTATCTATAACTATACTCCTTCCGTCTCATCTTATACTTCAAAAAAAAAAGTGAGCACAAGAATTAAGATGAGAATCTTTATATTATATAATATAGATAGTGGGGTAGAGTGTTGTGAGTATAGAAAGTGGGTAGGAGAGAGAAAGTGAGATAGGGAATAGTTAGTGGATAATTCTTTTGTGTATGACATGTAGTCCCACTAAATAAAAAAGTATAAAAACTTAAGTTTAAAATGGGACATCCAAAAGAGAAATTTTTGAAGTTTAAAATGGGACGGAGGGAGTATAAAATGAAGAAAGTCTTGTCATATATGGAAACAAGCCCAATTGTGTGTCTTAAATAGGAAATTTTGATTGGGTTGGGCAATGTGTTAAGGAAATTTGGAATGGGTCGTTTGGGTCTTTTTTTGTAAAGAATGGCCCTGTTAATCTATTCATGGGAGTTCTCTGTAATGTACGATAATAAATAAACTTCTTTTTAATGAGCTTTGACGACGATAAAGGGAATCCACATGTGGAAAATACAATGGGCTTGAAATGTTTTATTTTTTTAGTGTTATTAATTTAGTGTTTTTATTTTAAACAAAAATTATTTTCTCATTTCCTCTAAAGAAATACTTACTTTTAATTAAACTACAAAAGTTAAATTTTTCAATTTTTTTTTGAAGGGTCAAGTTTTATTATTGTAATATTTTGTTTTTAGAAAATTACCATAATATTTGTAAATTACACAAACATTATACCTTCCCTCTCAAAATAAATATTACTACCTCTGTCCCTAAATGAGTGTTCAAATTTCATTTTAAGGGACATAACTTTTTGTACAATTTGGTGGCAAAATTTATATATAATCTTGTAATCTTCTTACCAAACATTTAATTTTTGCAAGTATAAGGAGACCGATGATTTTTTTTTTTTTGAAAAAAAACATTTAAGGACAAAGTTATGATCAAAATGGACACTCATTTGAGGACAATTTTTTCTAGAAATGGACGCTCATTTAGGGACAAATGGAGTAGTATTCTTTTATTTAAAAGTCTTACTTTCTTTTTTGATACGTTCTAAAGTAAGAGTTGCGTCTTTAATATAGCAAATTATGAATAATGTTTTGAGCAACTTTGTAATTTATTAATTACAAAACTAAACAACACTTTTTTTCTTTCTTTTTTTTTTTTTCTAAATCTAAACCACCACTTTATTAACCTACTTTTTAACCTTGATATCTAAATAGTGATTTGGGCAATTATGTTCTCAACTCAACTCACTTAAAATATTACGTATTCCTTATTGTTTCTAATAAGCGTGTATAACCAAAGTATGTCTTTTTTTTGGGACGGAAGGAGTAGTTTCTATTTTGCATCAAAATAATAATAATAATAATTAAAAAGAACATTTATTTATTTTGAGAAGAGCTTAGTATAATAGTTTATCTCAAAAAAATCGTAAATTTATTTGATAAATTAAAATTATTAGCCTGACGTGTTTAATCAAAGAATTATAGAAAAATGAATATAATTGCATAATCAAAACATAGTTATACTCCCTCATAATGTGATTTCAAGCACATGGTTCTTAATTATGCATCATTTTTCTTAATCAGAACAGGTAATACAATATTTTTTAATTAGGCATTTAGAGACTCTCTTTCCATTTATTTAGTCCATCCTAATTAAGAGATTGAAGGTGAAAGACTTTATGCTTCTTATTGCTCTAACTATAACTCACGTTTCTCTTAAACTATCCTATGATACTAATCCAATCAATTAGTAATATAAAAACTAGATAGTCTTTCCATTTTTAAAATGAGGTCCATATGAACTTCCAAAATAGGAAAGTTGGGTGAATAAAGTCACATATATCATTATCTTTAATTTGTTACAAGTAGTCAACTTTGCATGTAGATTGATTTTAATATGATACACTTTCATTATTTATTTAGTGAGAAAAATGAATTTCGATCAATATATAGGGAAAAATTACTAATTGATGCGGACATAAGGGTTAATGTTATTGAACTCATTTGAGTGCTTGCGCGTAAACCGTCATAACTTTGGACTCCGGATGAACCACAGTACGCACCACATATCAAATCAAACGCAGGAGTGAGACGAACATAAATCACTGGGCGTAGCCCTAGATGCAGGGTTTAAAAAGGCCAAAAAAAGGTTATTGAAGGCCTTAAACGGAGTTCTAATTTTTTATAAGCTTTGGACTTTTTCGTTTTTTTCCCGCATAGTTAGGGTTTATTTAGTTTTAGGCCGCATAATGTTTAAATATTTTGTTCTAGGATTTTTGGAGGCAATTTTTGTTGTTTTATATTATTTATTATTTATTCCAATATTATTGCACGTTCATGGATTAGATTACCGGGTTTTTAATTTTGTTATTTTTTAAAAAAATCATTTATATTTTTTGAAATATTTTTGTTGTTTTAGTGTATATATTATGACTGTTTAAGAGGTCGGGAATATGTTGCATATTTTGCGGAAAAGGCAATTTCCAACTTTAGACATTGTTATTGCAATTAACAATTATATATGGTGCCATAATGTTGGTCTTCTCTTGAAGAAAATGGTATTTGTCACGGTCAACTATATATTGCCATGTCACGCCTTAGAGATGCAACTAATATTAAGATATTGATATGTAACGATAAAATTCCCGGCCAAACTGATGTTATTACTGATGACAATATTGTCTTCAAAAAAGTTTTTTACAGTGTGTAATTCTTTTTAATATGATACTCGTATTGAACTCATCTAAGTTTATTCAAATTGAGAATAAGTAATAGCTCGTGCATCACACGGGAGTAACACTAGTTTACTTAGAAAGGAAAAGATTCCTTTTACTTTCTCTCTCATTCCACTCACAATAACTATCCACTCACTATTTCTTACCCCACTTTTTCTCTCATTCCCACTCACACCACCTACTTTTTCTTAATTCTCGTTCTAAAATTTTATAAGAAGTTTGTTATGGGACAGAAATAGTAGACACTATTTTTTGCACTTTTGTGCTCTATAACACAATAAACGTCACTATTCACTACTCCAATGGACACTTATCTTGCACCAAATTTACTGCAATAGTTTTATTTGTCAATTTTAGTCCCTCCAATTTTAGAAAGTTACATATTATAAATTATGTTAATTAATTTATATATTAATAATTATATACCCCCTCTGACTCAAAATAAATGTCATACTTTCCACTAACATCAAAGCCACTGCCACCAACATTAATATCACCACCAATATTAAAGCCTAACTAAAAATAGTAGTAGTGATAGTGATAGTGATAGTGATAGTGATAGTGGCGGTGATGGGTTATTAATGCATATTTTGGTGTTTGCTGTATTAGTGGTGGCAGTGACAAGTGGCGGTGATGGTTGTGGTAATAGTGATGATGGATGTAGAGCTGAAGGTGTTGTTGATAGTAGTATTGAGAATCAGTATTGGTGGTAAAGGGGTGGTGATAATGGTGTGGGTGGAATATGGCGGTGGTGGTTGTGAAGTGCTTAAGAGAAAATATGGATTTATGCCACTGTACTTAGGTTTAAAATGCAGGTCATATGGCTGTGGTGGTTGTGAAGTGGAGAAATCATATCGAATCTTGAGTTTTGTCTTGGAGAAGTCGTGTGCTTTTGTGCAAGCGGCTGATGTTCTTATTTGATGGAGAAGAACGTCACGTGCTTCGCACACGAGTTTTTTTTAGCCGTTACAGAATCTGAGACGTCAAACACGTTTTATAAATTATGACATCATGTTTCTAAGTCAGCCATATTGAATGGCAACAGGGACGACCGACTGAACGTAATGACCAATTAATGAAGCCATGGTCAAGTAGTCTTAAGCAGAAAAATGGTATTGAGATGAAAGTAAATTTTAAGTTCAAGAAAGAAAAAGGTACTTAACTCACATTTTCACTACTAAAAAAGTTCCTTAAATATACATAATAAATATATTTATTTTAAAATGAAAAGAAGAATATAGAGTAAATTGCAAAATAGGGTCCAATGTTGGCATGTTTTTCCTAGGGTGGGGCTTAATGTTTTATTCTTCATCGATTTGGGGTTCAATGTCGTCAAATGTTCTCAACTTAGAGATTTTTTTATGGAGTTCGTTAGAAAATTTCGTTAACTCGCCATGTGCCGTGCACATAATGAACAAAAGGTAAGTATGAAATGATTATTGACTTAAACGTCTAAAGATTTAAAAAAAAACATGAATGTGGTCCCCAAAGGAGTGGCCCATTGGTAAAACCAAGCCCACCCTCGGTGAGTGCTAGGCTTCAATCCCTCTCATCGACTCCTTCTGACGTGGACATCGTAAAAAAAAAAACATTAATGTGGAATTACTAACATATAGAAGGGTGGAATTGTAATTTTTAAAAATAAATCTGTGTCATTCTCCACCATAGCCACTACTACCATGCTGCTAGTAACTATGAAATCTGCCACCACCCAACTACACCATCATCCACACTAGTCAAAAAATAAAAGAATGTTTTCTGTGAACTTCTTTATTTACCTTTATTTACCGAAAGTGTTTATATAGTATTTACATAGATGATAACCTAACCCATAATTCTAGGATCTAGATAGTAACTTAAGGAAATACAATTCATATACAAATATTAAAAGATACAAAAGATAACTATATACAATAACGTATATATCCCAAATATAATGAGATATATTCTAACACTCCCCCATAGTCTAAACAGGAGGAGAACGAACGCTCAGACTGTCATGAAAATCTTCAAATAAAATCAACGGAAGCCCTTTTGTGAAAATATCTGCAATTTGATATCAAGATGGGACATGTAAAATCCGGACTTCTCCTTTAGCTACTTTGTCCCGAACAAAATGAATATCCATATCTATATTCTTAGTGCGTTGATGTTGAACTGGATTATCCAAAAGATAGACCGCACTAATGTTATCACAGTAAACGAAAGTAGCTAGCTGAATAGGACAATGCAATTCTAATAATAAGTTTCGTAACACAAGATTCTGAAACCATATTAGCCACTGTTGGGTATGCCCACATATATCTCAGTTTTAATGTATTAGGATTTATTAGATTTGATTGATCCATCACCTAAGTTTTATTTCATGGACTTTAGACCCACATGTAAGAAGTATTTATACTTCATTTTTTAGGTTGTCCATTGTTATAGAATAGGCTTAGAAATAGGGCAAGAAGATCAAGTTTCAAGAAAAATCACTCAGTGAGTTTGAGCCGCGCTTATGCGCCTCCTGCGCCACGCGCCATGCGCCTCTTCACTCGCGCCTTGCGCCATTTAGAGCACGCGCATAAGGATTTCTTCATAAGCTTACGCGCCTCTGCGCCCCTTGTTTTAAAGCGCACGCTTACTGTGCGCCTATTGGCTAAATGCGCCTCTTGGCTCAAACGCGCCTCAAAGTGTTTTTTCAACACTCAGTGATTTATTGAAGACTCGAAGACTTGAAGAGAATTCAAATTACGCCAATGATCCAACGGTGGTTAAAAGATGCATATGCGCCTAATCTGTTGACACGCGTCCATAACGGTCACTTTTATGTTGAGTGTCAAAATGGCCATAATATATGCATGCTCCAATCAACGAACGACAGCTCATCTATCCACAAGGATTTCCAAACGGCTAGTTTTTGAAGTTCACTATAAATACCCCATAACTTCAACATTTTGAAGTTGCTGAGTTTGCTAAGAATTTCAAGAATTTCTCTCTCAAAGCATTTGTTGAGATTTGAAGATTGCCTTCGTTTTTCCGATTTCTCAAGAACATCTTCATACCTTCATCCTTAGCCCAGATCTTCAAAGCCTTAACACTTTAGTTTCTTGTGCTCTCCATCTCAAAGATCTAAAGAGCCTTGATTCTAAGAACACACCGCACCTCTTTAAGATTAATCATTTAGATTCATCTTTTAGAGATACACCGGTTATTGTTTTGGATTTGTTCTTTCATAGTAATAGATATTGAGTTAGTGTATAAGCTCAAACATTGTAATTTGTAACACTCACTCATTATATAAGATCTCGATTAGAAATCCAAGACTAACCATCTTGGTAGAGGACGTAGATCTTTCATTGATCGAACCTCTCCAAATAGCTTGTGTTATTATCTTGTCATTTCTTTCAAGTTATTATTTTCACTCACTATTTGCTTGTTTACTCATTGTAGATTGATTGAACTGAATTGTGTTGTGTTTGTTTTATCATTTGCCTTAGTTCCTTATTTCACTCACTTTGAGCCAAAATACTTAGTGTGTGTGTTGCGCTCCCTTTATCACTTTGCGCCTACTTTCATTACTAAATTCCGCTGTGCATTTCACTCACTCACTTAGGCGCATTTCATAACGCTTACTTGATAAAGTGCGCATTCGCATTGAGTTTTTCAAGGGTACGAAAAGAATTTTAAAACAGCTATTCACCCCCCCCCTCTAGCTATTTTTCATACCCTTGTTGCCCTTTGGGACCAACAAGTGGTATCAGAGCAAACACCTTATAAAACATTTTTCGTTTTTCAGCTTAACAGCTTGGGTGCCGATTCTAAATGGCAAACTCAAAACCTATGGCAACTGCAAACTACACTCACGTTCCGGTCTTTGATGAAGATCATTTTGACGTATGGAAATTCAGCATATTGACTCATCTCAACTCAATCGATGAAAGGCTCCATGACACCGTCGTTTATGGACCTTATATTCCGATGAAGGCGAATCCAAATCCACGCACCAACGCTGCTCAACCTACTGTCCTAAACCAAGGGAAGAATGGACCGAGGAGGAAATTAGAAGAGTCGCAAATGATGGCAAAGCAAGAACATTCTTCTAAGCACTCTAAGCACGGGCGATGAAACAACAAGTCATGCATTGTGCTACTGCAAATGAGCTATGGGATGCTATTGAAGAGCATATTGAAGGAGACACCGTTTGCAAGGAGAACAAGAAATACGAAGTTCAAAAGAGATTCAACAATTTCTCTCAACTCCCCGGTGAAAACTTAAGGCAAACTTATGAACGCTACTGTGAAATTATCAATCTATGTATTTCACTTGGCATGAAGTTTACCAACAAAGACTTGAATGTAAATTTTCTACAAGCTTTTGGATCAAGATACCTTCATAAATCTAGCGCTCTTGAAGACGCTGGAACTTTAGATGTTTGGACTTTAAGGAACCTATATGCAAATCTCAAAGTTTACGAACTCAAACTCCAACGAATCAGTGAAACTGAAGGAAAGTCAAAATCTATGGCTATGATGGCGCACAGAGAAGCCGCGCCTACTCCTGCGCCTACACCTGCGCCTGTACAAGATGAGAAAAGCTCCGAT